>JANDJZ010000061.1:0-151948 GCA_027943245.1 Acanthamoeba sp. SK_2022b | reverse complement strand
CCTAACCCTAACCCTAACCCTAACCCTAACCTAACCCTAACCCTAACCCTAACCCTAACCCTAACCCTAACCCTAACCCCTAACCCTAACCCTAACCCTAACCCTAACCCTAACCCTAACCCTAAACCCTAACCCTAACCCTAACCCTAACCCTAACCCTAACCCTAACCCTAACCCTAACCCTAACCCTAACCCTAACCCTAACCCTAACCCTAACCCTAACCCTAACCCTAAACCCTAACCCTAAACCCTGTTTGTTGGTAGAGGTGTTAGGTAGAGGTCATCCTCTTTGTCATCCTCTTCTTGCTCTTTCTCCTCCTCTTCTTCTTCCTTATCTTGATGGTCATCATCCATCTGGGTTGCTTTCTCTGCCAGGCTGCCACCAGCTGAGTTGCTTGGGAGTTGCTGGTACCAGAACAACTGGCTCACTGCTCTCTGCTGCTGCTGCTGCTGGAACAGGGGCTTCTGCTGGAGTGCTTTCCACAGCACCATGTGGTCTTGATGTAGCAAACTTGGCTTTTGTCTGGTGATGCCCTGTTGTTGAATTGAAGATAAAGAGAAGAGGTGATGATGTAAGCTCCACACACTTTTTTCATTCTTTCGAAAAAAATATAAATAAAAATAGGAGAGGAAAGGAGTCGAAGGGTCAAGTCTCTGCACACAAAGCGGACCTTGTAATTCGATTTTATAGATTTTTTAAAAAAAGAAACAAAATTCGCGAAAAAAGTAAACATCAACTTTATTGGTGTCAAACTGTAGCCCTTGATGAGGCGAGTCTTGTGGTACTTGCCCGCTTGCTCGTTTTGAACTTGTATCTTTTTGGGGCAATAAATACGATCAGCTGCAGCCACACAGAAAACACCAAAAAAGATTGTGATATGAAGGGGAGAGAGAGAGAGCGTACTGTTATTGTGTTCTTGGGCTTCCTTCCAAGAATGTACTACTCTATTGCTGAGTAGGTAATACCAATCTTCTTTGCCATCTGGTCACAGAGTCACATAGACTTTCCACAGTAGAGGGTAGACCAGGGTGGCCTTTTTCTGCCTCCACCTGATCTCTTCAGGTAAAGAGGCAGGGGGGTCCATGGTGTAGTCCAATGTAATCTTTCTCCCCATGCTGTTCTTCTTAGACTTGGTCGCAGCTCAGCAGATCGAAAATGACCTGGAAAAAAAAAATGGACCAAAAATCAAAACTCCTGCTCCTTTCCTGCTTTTTTCCCAACCTTACTATTTTATTTTTATATATGCTCTCTGTTGTCTCTTGCTCTCTCTCTCTCTCTATCTATCTAAAAAGAACAAGAGCAAGAGCAAGAGCAAGAGCAAGATAGAGAGAGAGAGAGCCCCTCAGTCTTGCCTTGCCTCTTTGGGGTCTGTCTATCTGTAATATATATATATACAGCAGTATATCAATACATGTACACCCACACCCACACCCCCTCAACTATCTTAAACCCAACCTGTGGGAGGACTTTGACCAGATGGGGAATGCCCTGGAATGTGTGGAGGAATTCCTCAAGCCCAACCTTGAGCTAATCCTCATGGGTCAGAGATAATGATAATAAACATACAGACCTCCAACTCTCTTTTTTTTCCTTCTATCTCTCAAGTCTTATTAGGGCTTTAGAACAATTATCACTTGGTGGCCTTGCGGATATAGAGAAAAATCTGGAAAAATATGCTTTTCAACATGCAACTGCCAGGTAAGATCTAGTCACATTCACAACTATCAAAATCAAACAAAGTGGCTTAATCAGCCTAACCCTAAACCCTGAGAGCCATGGGTGGGCAGTGTAGGTTGTGCCAAAGAAGATTGACTTAGGTACATCTTTTGTGCGCCAGCTGTTATTGCCTCATTGATGCACATGTGGTATTCATGCATGAATTCATGGGCATGGCTGAGCAGGAGGTCAATGCACTGGAGGATGGTGGTGACCACATGCTCATCCTCAGGGCATGTCTAATGAAGGTACTTCTTCTTTGCTCATATGAAGATGTGTTCCTTGGCAAACTGCCAATTGCAGAATATGTGCCAGAACACTTGATGTAGAGGTGAAGTGGAAGAGGTTGAGAGGCTCAGCAAGATACTGCATGGGCAGCAGTACTTCATCAGGTAGGTGGAGTGTGTAGCAGGGACAGCCTCAGCTGCAGAATGGTGTGAAGTAGTGTGCACATGCATGTTCCATTCAATGTTTGAAGTTGGTGAGCAGTACAGCCTGCTGTTCCTCCTGGCTGGCAAATGTTCAATTGATGCATCACATGAACCAGTGTGTGATATGCTCAGTGAATTGGTGATACTGCTGACTTGAGCCAAAGGCCTTCTTCAGATCCTTGAAGTTCTTCTTGGTGTGGCCAGGATCATGGATGACTTTGACACACCCTTTTGTCCATGGGTTGGTGTGTAGCTGGTGAAGGACTGAGCTATCTTGATTGCAGACACAGACTTTGAAGTTCCACATTAAGCTTGCTGATTGTGCTGACCTTGCCATTCCTTAGTTGATGACAGGCCATTCTTGAGGATGATCTGGTGGAGGACCTTCCTGGTGCTGGTGTTAATGATCACATACATGCTGGCACTTGCACTTTGGTGCTGTGACCAACCACCTGAGTGCAGACAAGGCCTGATTGGCAAACATCAACACAGGTAATGTTTCCTCTACAGCTTGTGAGAGCATTTACTGCCTTGAAACAGCTGCACCCACACCTCCACCTCCATTTGCACATGGTTGGCTCCAAGCTGGGTAGCAATGAAGCTTGATGGTGTGGTGTGGGCTTGGGCAGGCTGGCGAATGGTGGCAATGATGATGGCTCCAGCAGGTGGGCAAATGGTGGTGATGATGACTCAGATGGCAGTCAAATGATGGTTGCCATTGTTCAGCTGCCCACCTATAGTGGCAGTGATGAAGTTGAGCCTAAAATTGATAAATCAAAATATTAAAAAAAGATTTTGAATTTGGATCTGAATTGGCAGGTGATCATGTACCATTTTCAAGGCATTCATGGAGGTGGTGGGTTTACTCTGCTTGAATGGAGAATGAATCACTGCATTGGCAATAATGCCACATCACACATAGAAAACAGAGGCCAAAAAAGAAAAGAGGCCAAAAAGAGGCTGAAAAGAGTACAAAAAGAGGCTAAAAAGAGGCCAAGAAAAGAGTCCAAAAAGAGGCTAAAAAGAGGCCAAAACTCAAACCAATTTATGATGAGTTTACTCACAGGGATGTCAACAAGAAAGGGCCAAACAATGAGCAAACTTGTCATTCCTGATACACTGCCTTAATGGATCCAGGCCAGGCCAATAGAACTTGTTGAGGTGTGGGCTGGACTTAAAAAAGACCTGAAATGCTGAGTGAAATGTGTGCAGCAAAGCTAGAAAGTTCCACTACCTGCAGTGTTCCTCTCCCCTTTGAATTGAAGACTCCATGTGGTGCCACTTGAGTGCATGGTATCAGGCCTGAGGAGCTGTTGGTCAAGGTTGACTACATGTCCATCAACCTGGTGGATGGCATGTGGCAGCTGAACAACAAGTCAATCTGCACCATGGTACTTGGCTTAGACTTGAGTGGGACAATCTTGTCATGGGCAGAGAGGCAATGCACAGGCCATTAGAGGTGGATTGTACAGTACCTGTATTGTGCAGGAATCAGATCTCAGTAGTTGGCAATGGGAGAATCTTGAGGAGAATGATACAACAGCACTAATGATATGCTGCCATAGTTTCAGTGGGCAGTGCAGCCAAGTGGGCAGTGCAGCCACATGTGTGCTGTTGAGGTGGTGAAATCAGACCAATCTTGATCTTGTAGCCATGTGTCAGGAAGCTGGTGGACTACGCCGACCAGACCACTGGCTTGGTGTGCGACATCCTGAGCAGCATGCTGTTTCAGGCTGCTTTCTTGCGCCTGGATTTATCCGGTGAAGCTGAGTGGGCCCACTCCCACTAACACAAACAGAGACACGCACCCACTTCAACTTCCAACACCACAACCAAGACCATCGTGACAACAACAACAACGAAGATGGTGCTCCAGAAGCTGGGAGCTTTGTTCTTGCTGGCGATGATACTCGGCGCGCTGTTGTGCTCAGCGCACACCCAACGTTCCTCACCCCCTCACCAGTCCTCAGCATACGAGGAGAGGACCACACTGCCAAGTACCACCCTTGTTCTCCTCCAAGACTTCTTTGATCTTTCTTTTGCTGCGATCTAATCGTTGTGCGCGTTGATCCACAGTACCCTCTATTGACCTTATTCTCTCACCACAGGCGACACCAGGAGGCCCCTTCTTCCCCACGACCAAGGCATACCCAGCTGCGAGGTACACTGCCCCACACATCTTCTTTTTCTTGCTCGAGCCTGGTACCAGGCGACAGGCTTGCGTGTCGTGTAATATCATTAATTAACAAGTTAGGTGGCCCAATAAAAATATATTTTTACCTTTTACTTTTTTGCACGTTTTGTTTCTGGCTGTCGTTAGACTTTTGACTCAAGCGTGCGCGTGCGCCCGCCCAACGCAGGATGCGCCGCTCAAGAACTTCCCTTTCTGTAACACCAGCCTCCCGGCAGGCCAACGCACGGACGACCTGGTCTCCAGACTCGTACGTACTACTCCCCCTCCTTGCTGTCTCTCGCGGTATTGGCGCGTGTGGTGGCTTAGTCTTGGCTTTCCAGAGTGCGGACCAGCTGTATGGACAGATGGGTCACCAGGCGCCCGCCATCGCATCGCTCGGCATACCCGCGTACAATTGGGTAACGAGCACCACCCTCTCCCACCACCTCTACTACCTTCTGCTGATCAGAGACGCCATGTGCGCGTGCATACATGTGTGGCCTGGCCAGTGGACCGAATGCCTGCACGGCGTGTTGACCCCATGCGGCACAAACTGCCCCACCTCCTTCCCCGCTCCGTGTGCTCTCGGCGCTGCTTTCAACATGAAGCTGGTGCATCACATCCCGTTTTCCCCAATCTTGTGAGGCCACGCTCACATCGCCGTGCGAGTTCTGTGTGGACGTGCGCAGATCCACCGGATGGCGAGGGCCATTTCCAACGAAGCCCGGGCTCTCAACAACGAGGGCGTGGGCGGACTCGACTTCTGGGCGCCCAATATCAAGTACGCTACACACACACACACACACACACACACACACACACACACACACACACACACACACACACCACATGCGCACGCACGCACACCCGCCCATGATGTAAACCCATGCAACCACGCACAGCATCAATCGAGACCCGCGCTGGGGTCGCAATATGGAGGTGCGCCGTTTCTCATGCAGCCATATCACATTGAGGTGATCTGCTTCAACTCACCGTGGTCGTTTTGTGTGTGTGTGTGTGTGTGTGTGTGTGTGTGTGTGTGTGTGTGTGTGTGTGTGTGTGTGTGGTGTGTGTTCAGGTTCCTGGCGAGGACCCTTACTTGACCGCTCAGTACGTGGCCAATTTCATGCGAGGCTTGCAAGAGGGCGAGGACCCCCGCTATCCGCAGGTGCTCTCACATCACGCTACTCGTGCTTTGCTCTGCTTTGAAAGTGTTGTTACCCACGCGACGCCCTGGCCAACGGCACCCGACAGGTGGTGGGAACGTGCAAGCACTTTGCGGCATACTCGCTCGAGTCGTGGATGAACTACGACCGCTTCATGTTTGATGTACGTGTGCCTCTTCCTCGCTTCCCCATCATCCCAGCCCAGCCTGCGATCTCATTTCTTGCACGTCGTGTCGTAGGCGATTGTGAGCGACTACGACTTTGTCGAGACCTATCTCCCCGCCTTCCGGGGCTGTATTGTCGAAGGCCGTGCACGCTCCATCATGTGCTCCTACAACTCCGTGCGAACCGCTCTCTCCCTTACCCCGTGGCCCGTGGGCCTCTGTGCCGGCTCACGTTCCGATTCATGGAGGGGCGGCTTGCAGGTCAACGGGATTCCCTCGTGCGCGAACGACTTCCTGCTTCGCACAATCCTGCGCGATAGCTGGGGCTTCGAAGGCTATGTGGTGTCCGACTGCGACGCTGTCGACACAATCTACAACAACCAGTGCCCACGCCCTTACTCTCTCCCTCTCCTTTGCATTCTATCGCGGTTGGGGCGGCGTGTATGTCTCATGGAACCCTCATGCGCGCGTGCGTGCCAGCCACTACACGACCACCCCGGAGGGGGCTTGCGCGGTGGCGCTGCGTGCTGGCACTGATCTCAACTGCGGCAACTTTTACCAGAGCTACCTGGGCAAGGCCCACACCGAGGGGAGAGTAACCGGTCCGGCTGACCACACACACCACACACACACACACACACGCGCGCGCGCGCACACACACCACACACACACACACACACACACACACACACACACACACACACACACACACACACAGAGAGAGAGAGAGAGAGAGAACAAGGTGTGCGTGTGTGCGTGTCTGATCAAAGACGGAAACGCGCAGAGCACGAATTGCGTCAGGCGGTAAGGCGCCTATTCCGTCAGCGCTTTGAGCTGGGTATGTGGGACCCGCCCAGCGTGCAGCCCTACAAGCAATTCCCCCCGTCCGTCGTCGACTCCCGCGAACACTCGGAGCTCGCCCTCCAGGTATGTCCGTGTCCGTGGCTTTGCCACTCTCCTTCCACGCACGGTTGTGGTGTTAGCTCGCCAATGACTCCCAATGGTTCTGTTTCGACTTGGCAGGCGGCGCGCGAGTCGATGGTGCTTCTGCAGAACCGGAAGGGCATTTTGCCGCTCAGCAAGAGCGTGAGGCGGGTGGCCGTCATCGGGCCCAACGCCAACGCCACCGAGACCATGCTCGTGCGCCTTTTACCTTCTCCTCTCCTCTCCCTCCAGCTGATGATAAGAGGTCGAGGCGTAACTTGCATTCTTACATGTCGATACGCGTGTTCCAGGGCAACTACTTTGGGTGGAGGTGCCACGATGGCACATACAGCTGCATGACGTCGCCCTACCTAGCCATCAAGGCCAAGCTCCCGCACGCCCTCGTCACCTACCACCTGGGTACTCGGCGGCCGCCACGCTATGCGCACGAGCCAACCTCTCCCCAAACTGACCAGATCTGACCTTCTGCTCTACCCGCCCTTGCGACAGGGTGTGACATCGACAGCACGAACAGATCGGGCATTCCCGAAGCTGCCAAGGCCGCCCTTGCTGCTGGTACCACTTCCCTCACTCCGCCCCGGGATAACGACTGCGGCGGCCCGTCGAGACTCGTCTCAAGCACGGATGTTGACACACTCACGCAATTTGCCACGTGCGTCGTCGCGGGGGCGGAAAAGATGTGGCCATCGTGGTTCTGGGCCTGAACACCTCCGTGGAGAGCGAAGGCAAGGATCGCGTCGACATCACCCTGCCGGGCGTGCAGGATGAGCTCATCAAGGCCATCATCGCTACCAATACTCCCACCGTACGCCAACACGGACACAAACACGGACACAAACATGGACACAAACACGGACACCGACACCGACACCGACACCGACACCGACACCGACACCGACACCGACACCGACACCGACACCGACACCGACACCGACACCGACACAACGCGCACCTAAAAACGAGTGTTACACGACTTTGATGATGCACGGGGGCGCTGCATGCAGGTGGTGGTGATGATCCACGGAGGAGCGGTGGCGATCGAGTGGATCAAGGACAACGTGGACGGCATCATCGATGCCTTCTATCCAGGCGAGAACGGCGGCCTCGCCATCGCCGACGTGCTCTTTGGCGACTACAACCCCGGCGGTACGTGTGTCGCGTGTCGTGCGTCGTTTGTCGTTTGTCGTTGTCTATTCCTCTGACAAGGCATCGTGTCGCAGGTCGCCTGCCGGTGACAGTGATGCCGGCCAACTACGTGAACTTGGTGCCCCTCACCAACATGAGCATGCGCGCCGGCGGCAACAATCCCGGCCGCACCTATCGCTACTACACCGGCCCCGTACAGGAACTCCCTCCTCTTTCTCTATCCTCTTACTAACTTCCCCCCTCTCCCTATGACCTTCGCTCGGCTGGCCTCGGCTTGGCTGCTTCGGGTATGGCTACGCCTAGGCGCCGTTGTGGGAGTTTGGGTTCGGCCTGAGCTACACCACCTTTAAGACCAATTGGCTCTCGGAGCTGCAGCCGAGCGTGCTCAAGTCCAACGGTACCAGCGTGCCTTTTCCTTTCCCTAGCCCTCTCGTCTACGCACTTGGCGCGCGAGATAGCGCTCACCGCCGAATCTAACGCTGTCACTCGCACATGCACGCAAACGCCCGCATCGGTGGGGGTTTAGCGAGGGACGAGTTGATTGCGTATCGCGTGTTAGTCACCAACGTGGGGCCCATAGCCGGAGACGAAGTGGTGATGGCCTTTCTCACGCGCACCAGCACCGAGCATGGGCCGCTGAAGCAACTGTTCGCCTTCGAGCGAGTCCATCTTGCGCCTGGTGGATGCCCCCCCAATTCCCCATTAACCACCCATCTTTCTTCTCCGTCTATGGCACCGATGTGTTGTGTTGTGTTGTGTTGTGTTGTGTTGTGTTGTGTTGTGTTGTGTTGTGTTGTGTTGTGTTGTGTTGTGTTGTGGACACGTTCGACTCACGTGTACTCGACGACAGGCGAGTCGAAGGAGGTCTTCTTCAATGCGGGACCGGACGTCCTGGCTACCACAGCGGCAGAGGGCCTGAGCAAGGTCATCCACCCAGGCACCTATCAGGTTGGCCTACCTCCTCTTTCACGCACACACGCACGTACACAAGCGCTAACAAGAAACAACAACAACAAAACTGACGACAATGAACCCGCCGGGCTAAAGGTGGAGGTGGGCGTGGGCGAGAACAAGCTGGTCCATCGCGTTGAGGTCGTCGGGCCCTCGTTCACCTTTCCCGCCTACTGACTCAGCGGGCAATCAACGAAGACTGCGGAGGGAAAAGCATCAGCTGTGCATCGATTGCATTGTCCTGCTGGGGAGGCGTGGTGGTCTCAACGTTGTATCTGGAAATGAAGCTGTCGACATAAAGCCAAACTTCCATCTTGTACAAGATGACGGACTTGGGAGATGACGTTAAGTGTGCTAGATGCGGTGACGAAGTTTACGCCTCTGAACGGTACTACACGCACACCTTTCTTCATTCTCCGGCCCCTCCCTCTTTCTTTTGTGTCTCTTGATTTAGCAACTCTGCCCGTGCACCTGCAGGCTTCGAGCTGTGAATAAGGGTACGAGCCTTCACTAGCTTCGGGAACAAGCAGCGTGCCTTTGCTTCGGCCCTCACCGTCCTGACGAACCCTTTGGGGCTTTGGGGGGGAGGGGTTGGTGACAGTGTACCACAAGATATGCTTCAAGTGTGCTGGTTGTGATAGTGCTCTCTCGTTGGGCAAGGAGTTCAAGCGTGATGGTGCCCCACTCTTATGCTCCCATCTCTGTGTACAGCTACGTCCCTCTTCAACGTTGCTAACGCCTGTGTGTGTGTGTGTGTGTGTCCTGACCAGGTCACCCGTGGTGCAAGAAGTGCTACGACGCCAACTATCGCGTGGGCCAGGGCAACCGAGTGTGAAGCCGCACTCAGAGATGACCGAACGAGAGAAGACAAGTTCTTGTTTGCCACAAAGAGCATCGCCACACAAATGCAAGAGGCCTGACCTCTCGTTCTGAGCGGCTTCACACTCGGTTGGTTCCCAAAGTCAGCTTGTGGGGTCACCACCACCCATAATTCATCACTCGAGCTCTTCGCCTGGGTAGAGAGGAAAGGGCTCGCCTGTGAAGAACCGCATCTCTCGGTCGCCGTGCTTCAAGCGCACCATCCCGTGCTTGTCCTTCACCTGCCCCTCGCGACGGAGGTGAAGAGGTGGGTGGCCAGTCAGCCGCGAACAAAAGCGCAAGCACTGGGCGCACAGGGGCGAGAACCACTGCACCCACGTCGTCACGCACGACCGGATTGAGCACGATGCAGTGATGGTCGCGCGGCACCAGCACCATTGGCGTGGGACCCAGCACCACGTCCTCCTGCATCTGCTTCACTACCCATGTGGTGTCACGTGCGCAGTTGATCGGTGGGGGGGGGGCGCAAGAACGCAAGGCAAATAGAGGTTGTAGTGCCAACCACCTTGGGGGTAAAAGTGAGTGGTCCCACTTCAAGCCGTGTGACCATCGTGTTGCGGTCCTCCACGTGGATGTAGTGGTTTGGCGGCACTCGGCAGCTCTGTCCTGCCATGGCGCCTGTCCTTTTCCAAATTGCCTTATGATATAAAGTAAAAAATAAAAACCAAATTGAAAAAGAAAGAAAAAGACAACACCCTGACGTCACGGGTGCGGCCGGGTGTTGCACGAAACTAAGAATCTCCCCTTTTTGGTCATGGTTGTGCACAAAGGGTGAGGCACAGAGATGTATAGGTACGGTGAAGGTCCTGCTTCCCCTGTGTGATTGCAATAACGTTCGTTGGGGTCTGATGATACTTGCCGTGGAAAGAGTGGAAACCATCAAGGATGACAGCTTGTCAGGTTCGAGTGGTGGTGCGCAGGTGCACGGTCATGCGCATGCCGTAACGGGCCCGCATGGTGGTGGCAAACTCAGCTTCGGCCAGGTGGCCCGGTACCAGCTTCAGGCTAAACCTCTGCCCGACCATCGCCGCGACTGTGTGTGTGTTCCACAATATTAGACGATTGTAAAGTCAAGCTGAGTGAGGCAACGAATGGAAAGCCGAACCCATCTTGATCTCCTTGCGCGCCATCTCCTCGCCGATGCAGGAACGCGGCCCTGCGCCAAAGGGGAGGAAGGTCATCGGGGCTGGCCATTTTCCCTCCTCCACCTTCCATTGCTCTCTGTCCGGGTTGAACGTTTCTACGCGCAAGACCGAGAGTGTAAGAGTTAGTCCAGTCTGCTGAAGAGGCGGCACCAAATATTTTAAGTGTAATAAATGAATAAATAAATAAATGTAACAGTCCATTATTCGAGAGCAGGACGGCGCGAGCTTGGGCGCAATACCAGGGTCATCCCAGTTGTCTGGGTGGTGCATCACGATGTAAGGGGACCAGGCTGCCTTGGTGCCCTTAGGCAGTAGCCAGTCCTTGCCCTCTGATCGGGTGGAGTAAGGGTGATGTGCACACAAGAGAAGTTTGGGGGGCGAGTGTGTGCCCAAGCGTACGGTAGTGGATGGTGATGTCCTTGGTCACCTCTCTGCCGAGGCTGGGCGCTGAGGGTTTCAACCTGAGAGTCTCTTTCATCAACTGGTGTGTGCCCATGGTCCTTGTGTGTTAGCGCTCCGTGCTATGCAGTCAAGTCACAATTCTTAGCTTATGCGCACCTTCTCGAGGAAGCTAAGCCGAGACAAGTCTTGGTAGGTGGGAATACGGCCCGCCAGCACTTGATCAAGCTCATCATGGAACCTCCTCTCAATGTCGCTGTGAACAGGGATGAGACAGTGGGCTTTTCGTGTGTGTGTGTGTGTGTGTGTGTGTGTGTGTGTGTGTGTGTGTGTGTGTGTGTGTGTGTGTTAACCTGCTTTGAGAGATGTAGTAGAAGAGCCAAGTCAATTGGTTCATCGTGGTGTCGTGGCCCGCGAACATGAACGTCATCATCTGTGGGAGAGCAGAAGGTGGAACAACGCTGAGCTTGGAAACTGCGGAGGTTTGGGACTCGTATCAGAGGGGTAACGCGTGGGCACTCACCTGGCGGATGATTTCATCGTCATCCACCCATTCGCCATCAGGTTTCTGGCTTTCGCGTATCATGCACGCCAAAATGTCCCGCTCGTCGTCTCTCACGCCACGCTCCCTCCTCTCGACCACAATGCGGCGGAAAGTGGTCTGAAGGAGCTCCATCTGCTTGTAATACTCTCTCTCCGCTGTCGAAATGTTGCGCATGATTGTGAGAGATGAGGTTTGCAGGTGAAAGTACAGACTCACAACCGCACAGCGGTATCACGCACCTGGAGTGCGCCAGATTTTCCAGAGGGGAAACAGAGCAAGCCATCGGTTCTGGTACAAGTGTCTGAGGCAGTCGTCGTAGGCCTGTAGAAAGCACAGGTTAAGGCCACTCCTGCTGCGAGCGTGTGCACCGACAAGCGATACCAACGCACTACCTGGGCATAGGGACTGTTGGGGTCGGTCTGCGTGCCAAAGTCGAAGCCGAGGCACAGCTGGCCTGCGGCAATCATCATGGATTAGGCCACCGATTGACAAGTACGCGCAAGTCGGCAGATCCAAAGAATAGAACGGAGCTCACCGATGACGTCGAAAGTGAGACGCTGGAATTCGTTTTGCAGATCGAGCGGCTCGCCCGATTTCGCGTGGAGGTTGAGAGCCTCGGCAAGTATCTCGGCCCGGTTCGCCACTCGGTTCATCAACTGGCAGACACAGTGATCAGATCCAGCATATCTCTTGTTGGCCACCACGATGCTGGTACCAGGCTAAGATTGGATTTATGAAACGCCGGACCGACCAGCCTCCTGCTTCTCTTGTGGGCTTCGCCATTGAACTGAAGCACCAAACCTGTGCAGGGTGGTGTAGGGTGTGTGTGTGTGTGTGTGTGTGTGTGTCCGCAGTCACTTGGGGGATCGCGTACGAGGCAAACGAATAAGAGAATACCCGAGGCGATGTCGTGGAAGATGTGGTTGAGGTCCTTCTCGCGGTCGAACGTCATGTAGTCTTTGTCCAGCACTTGTTTGAGCACCTCGGGACTACCGATCACGACGCTGGCGTATCACCACACATAAATTAGGTGTGGTGGTAAACCGCGATAGATACACCATGATGACACGGTGGCACGAAAGTTCAGTAGTGTACGCACTATGGCTTCATGCCGAGCCAAAACGTGTACACAGGTCCATAGAGAAGGGAGTGTTGTCTCAGTAGCTCGTGGAACGACTCCACGGGGTGTACTAAAGAGCGCATTACGGGCAAACACATCTCTCAGAGGCTGAACGCACTGGAAGGAGAAAAAGAGTGAACCGTACGGAGGTGGGCGCTGCCGATGACGGGGAAAGGAGTGGGCCCAGCCGACGGCAAGGTGCGCCACGAGTAGCGGAGGTACGCCTAAACAGTACAAGTCAGACGGCCCCAAACTCAGCTGAGTTGTACGAACTCGCGACAATTGGCCAGCGTGCGGGGATATACGTAGTGTAGGATGGCGACCAAGACGAGCAAGGCTACGCCCCACAGCAGTAGTGGGGCCATAAGCATTGAGCGGAAGCGGACAAAACGAAATGGGAAACGAAAGGGAAAAGAAAGGGAAAAGAAAGGCCCCAAGGGAGCCAGCAGAGGCCGCAGCATGGCCAGCAGAGTTAGACCAATCGTCACCGTGAGGCAACTTGGACGGCAGGTAAGCATACAGTATTCCTGACTCCTGTACGCTTGCTTGCTTGCAAGCTTGCAAATCAATCTGCCGATGCAGATTTGATGGTCAAGTTAACTTGCTTGCGGTTGAGCCCTACCTTCCGGTCCTGCAGATGCAGCAAGCGCTGGCCCACTCCCTGAAAACCGACGAGCCATCGAGCATTGTGCTCAGCGCACAACACACCACAGGTGCGGCAACTGTCGCGTTTTCCCTCTCTGCACCGCAGTGTCGTTCTCATCCTGTTTGTTGGCAAACGAACAGGGCAGCAGAGACCGACGGACACGCTGGTTCTGGTGGAGCACGACCCTCCGGTGTACACAATAGGGCGACAGAACACGGAAGATGACTTCCTCGTGCCGATCCAGACACTGGAAGAGCACGGCTGCCAAGTGGTCAAAACAGGTCGAGGCGGTGCTGGTACACACGCACACACACTGTTCGCTACTTCTCTGCGCCTTGCTTGGCCAGACAAGCTGATCAACTGTGTCATCATGATGGCAGTGACGTGGCATGGGCCAGGCCAGATAGTGGGCTATCCCATACTCAACCTAAACCACTACAACCCAAGCGTACCTTGTGCCCCACTTCCTCTCGCGGCCAATCTATTCCTTATTACATTTTTTTTCCTCCCTCTCTCTTTGTGTGTGTGTGTGTGTGTGTGTGTGTGTGTGTGTGTGTGTGTGTGTGTGTGTGTGTGTGTGTGTGCTGAGCTCGTGGTGCTGGCTCCATAGGTGCGATGGTACGTGCACGCGCTGGAGGACGTGCTCGTTCGCACGCTGCGACATTTTGGACTTAAGAGCCACACGACCTCCGACGTGGGGGTTTGGATCGATGGGCAACGTAAGATTGCCGCCATAGGGATCGCAGTCTCCCGCTGGATCACGATGCACGGTAGTTTGTTGTCCTCTCCCTTCCTTTTCCTCCCTTGCGCCTTCTACTTTATGCACGCGAGCAGCTGAAGGTACCTCATGTTTTCCCCGTTTGACAGGGTTTGCGCTCAACGTGTGCCCTAATCTCACCTACTACGATGCCATCATTCCGTGCCGTCTGCGAGACAAAGAGGTATACCTACCTACTCTTCGCCACTTGCTATACATGTCTGTTGATTCATGAACTTGTGGTCGCAGGTGACGTCTCTGTCAAAGGAATTGAATCGCGAGGTAAGCGTGGAGGAAGTCACGCCGGTGCTTTTGGAGAGCTTCGGCCATGTGTTCGGCAACGAGTGGGAGCCCTCTCCACACCATAAGGAGGATAATCCCCGTGTGTAATATTCTCTTCCATTGGTGCGCACTGGGTGAGGGGTTTGCTACTTCAGCAGAGTCAAGTTCACTCTCAACGGTTGCGATCTTTGCGCAACGACGCGCAAAGATTGTGTTCGCCGGAGGCGAATTGGCGGGACGAACCACCAACGGACGGAAAACAAAACAAATCTGAAAACCAGACGAAAGCAGCCACCTTGGCTGACAAGATAATGGAACCGGATTGTGTGGTCATATGTGTGTCTGATTCCGAAGACGAAGGTTTGACCTCTCGCAGAGTGTGAGAGCAAAAAAATCTCACAGATTATGTGGATTTATGTAAAAATTGAATAGATCCACTTCTTGTCCAGAGGCCAAGAGGGGCCGCCAAGGAGAGCACTCACAAGCCGGTACGCTGTGTCAGCCACGCATGCCCAACACTCTATGAGATTGAGTTTCTTCTTCGCTCTTTCGGGTGCGCACACAGGCCAGCGTTCCAGTTACCACAAGTGCAGCCGCCTCTACCTCTCACAGACCTCGCGTATCAGGCGTGTTGACATATCAAGATGAGAGCACGCTGCCCGCCTGCTACAATGAGTCGTTCACCCTCGACCCCGACACCAGAACCCAGTTTCCCGTTCGCATTCTCGACTACTACTACTTTTGCGACCTGCAGCAGCACTCGCCCGTTCCTCTAGAGCATTTGAGTATGTCCTTGACTTGGCCAGTCCCTGGCATCGCTTCAGCTCTCACTCCTCACGCTAACAATGTGGCGTGCACAGACAAGGCTCCACTGATGGGATACGGTATGGTCCTACTGCCCTCAGAGAAGAAAGGTATCGATCATCACATGTACATACCCACCTTCACATTCGCTCATTCATGGGGGAGGGGTTGGCGTGCGCACAGCCAACGCCGATACAGGAGCAGCAGCCAGCGTCACAATCTTCTTTGACGTAGAAGAGTGGTCGATCGAGTATTGCTCTCCTCCACTGCTCTGGCTCCGGTCCACTCGTGCATGGTACGACGCACGTGTTGCTTTTTCGTGGCGGCGGTTAGAGCGAACCGTGTACTTTTTAAAACCGACCATATCGACTGTTACAGGTACAAGCTGCTGCAACCGAAACCCACCTATAAGCAGCTCTTCAGCACCATTCAGCGCAAGTTCGAAGTCTGCACTGGCATTGTCAACCTCATGGAGAAGGACAAACGAGTCTCCTTCGACAGGGTAGTTACTTACGTACGTTTGCTTGCAAGTCTCTCGAGGTTTCGCGTGTGTGTTCCCACCAGATTAGACTTCCTCACTCTTGTACGAACAGATGCACGATAACTACGGCATAACGCAAGACTGCGTTGTTAAAGAGGCAGGTTCCGTTCTCCAGGGACTTCTCGAGTCCTTCCCTGAATACAAGACCACTCCCTTTTTTAGCACACTGGTACACATTCCTCGTCGTCAACATGTTCTCCGCCATCTCCGTCGTTGTCTCTTTCTCTTATGTTGATGTCTCATGAAATTAACGAATGGCGTTCAGAGAGACCGTCTTGGCGCCGAGATCTCGGCATTCAAGTCGTCCAAAAAGGCCGGAGAGGAAGGCAGCGCCGTGGTGCGGCAGCACGGAAGGAGGTGCCACCAGTGCAAGAGAAAGATTTCCTCCACCGAGGGAGAGATAGAACACGCTAAGAAGTGCTCTAAATGTCGCAAGTACGCCGCTGCCATTTATGTCGGGTCGTGTGTACCTATGTGAGGCTCAGTGTCTCGTCTCTCGTCGCAGGTGTTATTGTGAGAGCTGTCTGGTCACGTTGTACGCCATCGACTTCCCTGCTGTCACCAAGTCAACTTCTTGGATGTGCCCCTCGTGTAAAGGGCAATGCACCTGTCAAGCCTGCAACAAGGTGCGGCACTCTGCGTGCTGGCCAGCCTTACGTCTGCCGCACTGAGTTGGCCAATGCACGTAAATTTACTCTCCGAGTTAATGATAATGATTCGTGCAGGCCAAGCCGGTTGAAGCTGGCGGAACGGACAACGGGCGGAAGCGCAAGTCCAGCGAAGCACGGAGCGAGGACCTCAAGAGAGAGGAGGAAAAGAAACGGAGAAGGCTCGCGCGCCAAGCAGAAGCAGCTCGAAAGCAGGAGGAGCTCAAGCGCAAGAAAGAGCGCCTTGACGGTAACGTTGGCCTTGGTGGCTCCTTGCTTTACGCGAACGATCGCTTGACTCGCTAGAAACAAATTGTTTCTGTCATTCTCTTCAGCCTTGCGTGCGCGTTATCCCATGGACGACGGGGAACTGCTTGCTGAGCTGCTCGATCTGGGCGCCCTTTCGGTGCCCCAACACTCGCCAAAGGGACAGGTCGTGAGTACCGAGCTCGTGCCCATGGAGCGGTGGGCCGACTTCATGATGGTCTGGAACTTTGTCGACACTTTTTAGTACGTGGCCTTTCCCTGCTTTGAGAGGCCATGATTGTTGTTGGTTTTGACGCCCAGGGAACCACGCAGCAAGTACATTCGGATAGAGCGCCGTTCGATCGACCTCATGCAGCGCGCATTCGCCCAGTGTCCAGACGAGCAGGGTTCGTTGCCACCACTTTCTCCAGAACAACAACAACAACAACAACAACAACAACAACAACAACAACAACAACAACAACAACAACCCACAACAGCACACCCCACAACAAACGCTGTTACATGCGTTTGTTGTTGCTGTAGTTGCAAGCAGATACTACTACATTGCATATCGTTCTTGGGCTCACAACCAACCACACCTCACGGACAAAACAGATCTGAACTTCTTGTCGACACTTCACGAGAAGCTGCTGTCCATCCTGGTGAAGGACAAGGCCGAAGAGCAGGAGGACGAAGAAGACGAAGAAGAAGTAGAAGAGGAAGACGTACAACAACTCGACGAGTTGTCCGATAACGACCCCTCCCGCCCTGTCGCTCGATCTTACCTGTACTTCAACGAACCGTCGCTGCCGATCAACGCGACAACGTGGCCCGAAGTCCTCCTCCAGGTGCTCTCCCACGTGGACGATAACGAAGTGTGGCCAAGGGCCGTTGCTGATTGGCTCCTTTGACGTGCCAGTATGTGGAACGGCACAACTTGGCCGACGTCTTCCAGATGTACAGGAAAGCCACGGTGGTCGTACCCAAGAAGAAACAGGAGAGGCGGCAAAAGTCGTCGTCATCCAAGAAGACCGAGAAGGAGGAAGCGAGGCATGTCATCGTGATCGATCACAGCGACGCCGAAGATAAGGCTTCGGGCGACCAGTCCGCCAAGGGCAACACCGCAAGCGTACAGCCGCAGAGGGATCTTTTCGAGGTGCTGAGATCGGGCGATTACCTGGAGCTGAGCATCAGCGAGCGCCTTGAAATTCTTCGCTTCCTGATCGACGAGGTCCTGCAGACAAACTCCTTCTGGTGCGTACGCGCATCGCCTGACCGCAGTGCCTGATTTTGGCAGAGCTCGTCTTGTGCAATATCAATTATCATCATCATCATCATCATATCATCATCATCGTCCTATTACTAGTTATAACTCGAGTTCTGTGCAGGAGGTACCAGGACGAGCAAACGGAGAAAATGCTGGCCCTCAAGGCGGAGCAGTGGAAGGAGAAACGGGGCGCGGGGGCACGGACAGACAAGAAAGCGACAAAGGGCCGCGAGAAGAACCACGCCGCGACAAAGGAGAAGGGGGGCAAGGGGGAAGAGTGCGTCATCCCCTCCCCCTCTCACTCCTATGCGCAACGGCGACGAGCAAGCCTGCTGACATGTATGCGAGCAGGCCTATCGACCCCAAGGCAGCGGCACGCGAGGAAAAAGCGAGACGGAAGCTGGAGCAAATCCAGGCTCGGGAGAAACGCGAGGTAACAACGAACACCAACCATAGGCAGGTGGTCCCCATTACGCTGCCTCTGATCTCCATATGCGCGCTGCTGGCCGTAGGAGCTTGCTGGTCAGAGAGAGCTGCTTGACCTGCAAGCGATGCTAAGAAGCAAGCCTTTAGGCTACGATCGTTATGGCAGCCGGTTTTGGTGGGTCAGAGAGACGCTTGGACGAGGTTTCGCCGACTCCCACGCGACCTTGTGTGTGTGTGTGTGTGTGTGTGTGTGTGTGTGTGTGTGTGTGTGTGTGTGTGTGTGTGTGTGTCTTCTCACGCATTTCTCTCGCCCACCACCACCACCACCACCCAGGAAAGCAGCTGGGACGGCTATTTATTGAAAGAACACCCAATAGCGATGGTTACCGCTCGCATGTCGAGTCGCCGCACTGGTCCTTCTACGAAACGAAGGAGGAAGTTGACCGCCTGAAGCAGTACCTCAACACCAACGGTATCAGAGAGAAGGCGCTCGATGCCGAACTGACGAGATACTACGACAACATCCTACTGGCCCTCCCCTACGTTGACGCGCTCGACAAGGAGAAGCAGCTGCAGGAGAGCGCTCGACTACGAAACGAAGGCAAGGAAGAGGCGCCGTCGGAGGGCGACCAGAACGAGACCCGTACATGCGACGCGAACGAAATGGAAGAGACCAAGGAGGAGGAGGAGGAGTCGGAACCGGCCGAGAAAATGGAGGAGCACGGAGAGACGATGGCTCAGGCCACAGGTGATAGCGCGGTTGGACAAAGCGAGCCGCCCCAGCTCGTCAGCCTTACACAGGTTAGTTTCCTCACCGATCTCTCGCAGGCACGTTTATTGGTACAACTCGTGGGCGTTTGCGCGCATCGCCCAGGTTCGTGAGGCAATAATCGACCTGGAGGATCGCATTCCGTATCAACTGCTGCTGAACCACACGGCCTACGCGAAGAAGCGTGCAGGCTGGATAAAGGTGCCTCACATTAGCATCTCAGTGATGAACGTGGGGCGTTGGGCTATTCGAACAAAAAGACACTGACGCTGTTTAACTCATTCGCCATTCTGTGCCAGAGCGTGGAGGCAGCGCACGATCCAGCAGCCCTTTGCCAGTTGTTGCATTTTGTTGAGGGACAGATGACCAGCAAAGCACTGAAGGTACACTATCCTCCCCTCTCTCGAGCGTATATGCTTCCGATTTGGGCAGCGCTGCTCATCGCCCAATTATCATTGCAGGAGGATTGGAACAATTCAGCCAGGCAGGCCAAGTGGCGGCGCTTTTGTAGTGGCGGGCTGGCCACCTCACCGAGCCAGGTGGCTCTTGCGGTGGCGGTCTTTGAGGCCGAGATACGATGGCAGCAGGCAAAGCGTTCGGTACGCTTTCACACTCCAATCTGCCTAGCCCGCTCCCAGTGTGTTCTAATCTCTCTCTCTCTCTCTGCCACCCACACTTGCCTTCGCAGGAGAAATGCCGTATTTGCAAGCGCAGTTCCAAGCCGGACTGTATGCTTCTGTGCGATGGATGTGACTGCGGCTTCCACACCTTCTGCCTCAATCCGCGGCTCAAGTCGGTGCCGAGCGGCGAGTGGTACGAGCGGCCTCAAGGCAAAGGCAGCAATTTAAATGCCGGGGTGGCCCTGACGTGTGGTCCACACGTGTGCCTGGGGCAGGTACTGCAAATCGTGCATGGCCAACTCCAAGTCCGAGTGTGAGGTGTGTGGCGGTGGCGGACGGCTTCTCTGCTGCGAGGTGTGTCCTCGTGTCTATCACCTTACATGCCTCAGCCCACCGCTCAAGCAGGTAGCCACCCACCCTCCACCTCCGCACTCCCTGATAATCGTTCACGCTTGTTAAGCGTTAACATTACTTCTCCAACTCCTCCTTCCTTGTTTGTGAAGGTGCCCAAAGAGAAATGGGTGTGCCCCCAGCATGCGCCCGCCCAAAGAAGAAGCAAAGCTCGGGCTCGCGATGACGATTCTGACCTGAGCGACTAACAACACGAGCGATTCCATTGCAACAAGAACGAACGAACGAACGAACACAAGACTGCTTTCAGCCCTGCTTGGTAAACGTCCAGCCGTAGAACGGGTCGGAAGGGATTGCCAGCGAGGCCACATACGAAGGGCCGCCAAGCCAGGGCTTCTGCTCGTGAAAGGCCATCACGATGTTGGTGTAGCCCGACTCTAGCGACAGGCACGACTCGCGCTTGCCCATCGTGTTGAGCATCAAGAACTCGTTGCCCTGCTGCCACACCGCATTCACCACCGTCACCGATTTGGACGGCGATGCGATGCCTTTTGTGATCACCGCGCGATCGTTAGTTGGCACGTCACGAGACAAAGATCTGTCTCCGGACATGGGCGGATGTACCTCCGATGCTGATGTAGACGAGGAGCTGGTTGTTGGCGGCGTCTGCCACCACCGTAGCGTTGGCCACCAGCAAACTGGCGCAGCACGTAGGTTAGCTTAAGCAAGAAGGGACAATATACGGAGGGGATATATGGACATACTCGAGTAGAGCCGAGGCGATGTAGGTGCCCTCGAAAGCAGTGAGATTGCCTGGGCTGGCCGGCAGTGGCTGCAAGTCCCACAGGGTCTGGTCAAACGCAGGTACGAGCGTGGTCAAGACATCCCAAGTGCTGACATGGCTATTGCCCTGGGCGATCAACGCTGCGCAAGTACAAGGGAAGGTGAGATTCAGTTAGAACAGGGGGACTGACAGCTCTGGAACTCGTACCCATCTTCATCTCAGGTATCATTATCATCTTGCTGAAGTAGCCGGGCATGGTGCCCGCCTTGGCCCTCATCCAATAGTCAGGCAGACCAGTGCCTAGGGCGCTGGTGTGGTACATCTCAAATGGGTAGCCATAAGCAGATACCTGATGCGGGGAGCCGACGATCTTAGAGACAAGCAGGAGCAACGCGAGGGGTGAGAGAATGCAGTACCCGATCGTCGTTGATGAAGGATGGTGTCATCATTTCGCGTAGACTGCTGCTGTAGATGCCCAAGGCGTTGGATGGCTCGCCCTGGCCCAACATGAACACCGACGCAAGCTTGGCCAGATCCGCAGTCGACGAATACATCTGCAAATTGACGGGTTGAGTGGCACTGCAATGGACAATGGTGTGTTACTTCTTTGTATGAGCGTACATTGCCAGTGGGTCGAGCCCAGCGCAGGTCGACGTGGGCGATGAAGGAAGGGTAGGTGAAGTTGCCCTCCATACCTGGCGGCACCCGCTTGGCCATGTCCGACCATTCGTTGTACGCCATGTACGAGCTGTCCATTCCTTTGTCGAGTGCGAATGTGAGATTACAACAAATGTGGGCAGATATTCGTTCCAATACAGTAGTACCGAGGGGCTTGAAGATATGCTGCATGACATAGTCCTCGTACGGCATCTGGACAACTGATTCCAGCGCACGGCCGAGGATGGCGTACGCGCTGTCCGCGTAATGAGGCATCTCGTACATTGCCACGCTTGGCTGCAGCGACCACATCTGAGATACAACACAACCGTCAAGTTGAGCAGTTTAGCAGAAAATACGTACTGCAGAGGATGAGACACGCCTCCAGGCCTCGTCATTGGAGATATCGCACGCGTCACCCAAAATAGGCTCCCACAGCGTGAAGAAGTTGCACGGCGTGACTCCGCCCAGCCCACTGCACCAGATGACGTGGTGTTAAAGAAAAGTTACTCTTTTAAAGAACAACACTGGAAAAAGTGGGACCTGGTCTGTCCGGCAAGCGCGCGCCAAGTGATGCCCGGGTTGTTTGTGAAGGGCGACTTCCACTTCAGCTGCGGCACATACAACTGTGCAGGCAAAATTAGATCCTGTGTGCGGTGGGGGTGTTCGAGTGCGTGCGTGTGTTTGTGATGTTACTTCACATGGAGGATATCGAGTACGTGGACAGGGTCGTCGAGCGAGAGCATGCCAGCGTCACGCAGCTTGAACAACATGAGGGTTGTGACAAGCTTGGTAACAGAGCCCACCCTGAAGATTGTGTTGGCGTCTACGTGCCTGCAATATATAAGTCAGTAGAGGCAGGACTCAGGTCATAAGGACAGTCAGACAACGCACGATGCAGGACTGGCAGAGTCAATGAGGCCATAACCCTGCTGCCAGATAAGCTCCTGGTCGTATACGACTCCAAGCGAGGCAGCTGTGATTCCCCGTGCTTGCACAGCGCTTGCCATCATTGAATCCACGTTCTTGAGCGCCTGCTTCAACCTGTCTGGCAGGAACTATACACGACGCGCAGGGTCAGTGGTTTTTGGTGCTACCAGCTTACAGTTTGTTTAAAGTACTGTTTTGCTGATGAACTGTTGGGACACGGGCTTGGGATGGATGGGGCACGGTGGCACTGTGAAGCCTCGCACAGCGTGTAACTGTCCGCTGGTGGTCGAACTACCACTATTCCGGAGCAGGGCGTCTTTATCGGCGGACTGTGCGACATCTTCCCACGGCAGCCCGCAGCAGGGCATAGTAAGGTGTGCCAGCAGCAAGAGACCAACAAAGGGAGCGCAAAGGTGGGTCATCTGTGTCTGGTGCAGTGCGGGGCTGAGAGGAAGAAGAGCCACCGGAGGGCTTTTGTAGCCGCGTATAGTGCCAGTTTTGTTCCTATTGGTTGCCAACACTCCGGTTTGCCGGACCCCTTACACCGCTGCAACCAGCTACATGTAGCTCCTACTTTGACCTCGCGGACCTACATGTACTCCTACTTCATTAGAGCTGGCATGTTGATCCGCGAGGCGAAGACAAGAAAGGACTGCAGTTGCTGACGTCAGCTGGCCCTAAAATTTTCTGCGCTGCAAACCGCGCACAAAGATAATGGAACTGCCGGAGGAGGTGGAGCTGAGGTGGTTCGCGCTTCTGCCCTGGGCCGACCTGGTGCGGGTGGCGCTTGTGTGCACCAGGTGGCACCGCCTCGGTACTGACCTTCCGCCTGACTCACTCATTTGAAAAAGAACGCTAACGTCAACCCCTCAAGGGGCTTGAAGCCAACGACGGAAGCCTGTGGGAGGCCGCCTTTGTTGACGAGTTTGGAAGCGAAGCAGCCGGTGTCGTTCGCGCCTCCTCCTCCGTTCATCAGGCAGGACCGACTTCCTTACGCGAAAGGAACAAACGCAGACAAATAACACTTCTGTGTAGGGCTTGGAAAAGCTGTGGAGCACGTCGGAACCGGTCGAGTTGCCTCGTTGGTTCCACATGATGACCGGGCACGCCCGCCCTAAGCGCACTGTACACGCCGCACTCACCGGCGGAGATGTATGTGCTCCACTAGTTATGATTGACATCAACCACCACATAGGAAAAAAGAGAGTTCAGGAAGAACCGCCACGATGATTCAATCGTCATCAACAAAGAGCCCTGGGATCCCTCCGAGGAACAAGAAACTGATGATCATGCATCGACAATGACATCAACTGGGCGCGACTCCCACAATGGCGTGGCGCTGTGGAAGGGCATCTTCCTACGGCACTACTTGATGCGACACCGCTGGCTCCACGGGTGCGACCCTACAAGCAGCAGGCCCGAACCGGACACGGTCCTGCGCGCCGTAGTATGCGGCATGAAGTCGAGCGGCAAGAGCGCCTTCCTCCGTGCCGTTGCGCCTGATCAACTCGTACGTGTTCATGCCATCATGCGCGTGGCGTGGGTTAACTTGAAGAGCGTGATCGTGTGCCCACAGGTGGAGGACAAGGGAGTCAACGTGGTGTTGGTCCAAGGAAATAATGGCTCCACGCTGGTTTTGCTGGAGATGGGCCACCCGCGTGGTATCTGCTGCCTGCTGCCGCTCGCTTTTCCCTCACTTACTTTTTCATTCAATTGCGTGTGCGTACGTGCGTGCATGCGTGCGCCGTATGGGTGTGACTTACCACAGCATGGTACAATAAGTCCTACCACGGCGCGAACGTATCAGGTGTGATATTTGTCGTCGACTCCTCAGACTTTGCTCCTTTCCTCTGTACGTCCCACGCATGCATGCCACGATACGCACGGCACACTAACAACCACGGATTCGAAGATGGGAAGACTGGGAGCGAGAGGGAGTACAAGCGCATGGAGAACACCTACAAGCGCTTCCACAGCATTACAGGCGAGGCCTGCCAAGGCCACCTGAACACCGTCGTGTGCGCACACAAGATCGACCTCGCCAACGTATCTAACCCCTTGACCACTCCTGTACCCATTCATCTCCTCACTCTTACGAGTGCGTCTTGTGTCATGTGCGTTGAGCAGAGGACGGCAGATAAAAAGGAACTGAAGGAGACGCTTAACCGCAAGCTGCGCGTCGAGGCGCTCGAGACCTGCACGTGGTACTATAGGGCAACTGCTTCGACCGTGGCCACCTCTAGCACAGACCCGGCCAGTTGTATTGCCGCCGTCCAGCTGTTATTCTACTCCGTCCGGGGTTAGTGGCCAGCCCCAAGCCCACGAAGATGCCACTTGTTAGTGTTGCTGTTGTAATCCTTGGAGTGCTGTCGAGCATCAACATCACAAAGCGCCGTTTTCTTCTGGAGTGTATGAATCAACGTCTGTGTCTCTATTGCATTAAGGGAACCGAGGCCAAGGGTGGGTGAGGAAGGGGTGAGACAGGGCCTGGGCCGCGGTAAGACGAGCGTCGACTGAGCGACACGTAAGCTTGTGCAGCAGGTCCAGTGCATCACCCTCGTCCAGCTCCAGTGGCCCATCTCTGCAGATCAGAAAACCGGAATTCCCCACCCAAGTCAGCGGCGGTAACTGAGGGGTGGTGTGGGGAGTGGTGTACCTGTAGTAGCACAAGCTGGCGATGAGGTCCACCAAGCAAGCCAGGCGTTGTCTGTGAGTGTTGTATTTGGTCGTATCAGTCATCACCGCCTCAAGCAGAGCAATGACCTCTTTGGTGTCTCTCTGACTTTCCGCCCCGATGTCACATCCTACGAGAAGCGCGAGCATGATGATCCCCGCCGCAAACATGTCTGACGCTCCACGCGGCGTACTCTTCACCACTTCCTAGAGAGACCAAAAGTTACCAGACACCATGACATCCAAACCCATACGAGGTTACCGGGATCTCGGTCCAATGTAGGCGTCTGAACTCAGGCGGCATGTAGCCGGAGGTGTAGCAAGAGGTATTGACGTCGTCGTCACCATACCGGTAGGCGAACTCAAAGTCAATCAGCTTCACAACCACCTCTGTATGAGCGAGAGGGTGAGTTTAATGGATACAGCTTCTGCGGATAAAGGTGGTACTATTAGTTTCAGTGGTGGAGGCGAGCATGTTGGCCAGCTTGATGTCCTTGTGAAGGAATCCAGCCCCGTGCAAGCGTGCCAATGTCTGCAATTGCCGCGTATTAGTAGGGATAATAATAGCGATGATTATCATTTTGGGGTGATTACCTCGCATAGGCCCTTCATAATCGATGCAACTTCAGCCAGGGACTGCGGCATGTGGAGTGTAGTCGGCCAGTACTCCAATTCGATTGTCCAGTCCCCCGTCGCCTTGTCACACCCATGCCAATGGAGAACTGGTGTGATATCTGACGTGCAAGAAGAACGACAGAATAAGCCAAAGTGGAGTAGCCAGGTAGCACATGCGCATAAGGGAAGCAGAAACGTGCCATGATCTTGCAAGAGTGTGTAAGCCTGGACCTCGGCATTGTAAAAGTCATGTGCCCAAGAGTAGTACGTCTTGCGCACCACAAGCGTTCCATCGTCCTGCTGCATTAGCTCCACAATGTCGTCCGGCCTCTGATGGCAAGCAAATAAAGCTCTTGGCTTGGGTAGCATGAACTGTGTACGTTCATAGTTACATACATCTGATAGTACTTCTGCCACAGCAGACACACTGGATTCGTTCTCCTGATCGTTACATGCCCCTTGTGCGCTTTTGCCAACGTCTGCTGTGTTGCGCTGGCGCGAAGTGGTGTGAGAATGCAAAATGGATGGTGCACACAAGATGCATATGTACGCTATAGTCTTCTGGTTCTTGGTTGTGTCCGTGCGTTTGGTCTTCAAGTGGCTCTTCTTCTGAGACTCCTGCGAGGGCTCGGGTTGGGTGTTAGATGTGTCAGACGACCTGTGGGTAGGAATAAGGGGAGCAACGCACTGTCTCCTGCTCTGTGCATTGTTCCAAATCCTCTCTACTTTGTTTGTTGCTTTACCGTTTCCCGTAAAGAAAAGTGTTTCAAGTTTCTTTGTCCAAGTTTATTTTAGGTACTGTGCAGTCACTCCCTCACCGGTCCCCGCCGCTGGTTGAGGAGATTCTTGATAAAGTACTCGCCTGCTTTGTAGCTCGAACGCACCAGCGGCCCGCTGGCCACGTACTTGAAACCCAGAGCCTCGCCCTCCTCTCGCCATCGGTCGAACTTCTCCGGCGTCACGTATTCTGCAACAACACAAAGATAGCGAGCGGCGCTGATGAGCTCGCCGTTCGATCTTGACAGCGGAAGCCGGTGTGCGTGCGGCGTACCGTGCACTTTCATGTGTTTGCGAGTGGGCTGCAGGTACTGGCCCAGCGTGAGGAAGTCCACCCCGGCGCTTCTAAGGTCCTGCATCGCCTGCCTCACCTCGTCGTCCTTTTCGCCGAACCCCTGGTGGTGGTGGTGGTGGTGGTGGTGGTGGTGGTGGTGGTGGTGGTGGTGGTGGTGGTGGTGGTGGTGGTGGTGGTGTCCAGCCGAGAGCAAAACGCAGAGCGCAGTTGTTGAGAGCGAGCAGCGGCGCGGCGTGGGGGAGGGGAGTCGGTTCGTACCAGCATGATTGACGATTTGGTGTAGAGCGAGGGCCGGGCCTTCTTGGCGTGTTCGAGCACGCTCAGCGACTGCTTGTACCCAGCTCTGTAGTCCCTCACCCACCGCTGCAGGCTCTCGACCGTTTCTGAAGCGCGAACACCGGAAACTTGGTTCAGCCCAGTGGGGAGCAGGACAGATGGCAAAGAAAAGGAGGGCGATGGGGAGAGAGGGGGGGAGGGTGGCCAGCTTACCGATGTTGTGGGCGAACACGTCCAGGCCGCTGTTGGCCATGATCTCCACAAGCGGCAAATCGCCACGGAAATCGCCCGTCAGGCACTCAACCAGGATGGAGGGCGTCTTCTGCTTCACCAGCTGCACCGTTTCGGCAAAGTGGTGCACACCAAAGTCCTTGAGGTCATCCCTGGCAGCCAAGACCAGCCACCCGCAAGTTCAACATGTACAGATTAGATAAATATATTTAAAAATATTAAATTTAAAAGGAATATCGCAGGCATACCGGTCGACGGTGGTGATGACGATGTAGCCGACGCCCCACTTGGCCACGGCCTCGGCTGTGTTCAACGGCTCAGCGGGGTCGAGCGCCGGTGGCGTGCGGCTGGTGTGGACGGCGCAGAAGCGGCAGCCGCGAGTGCACGTGTCGCCCATTATCATGATCGTCGCGGTCGCGGTGTGGTCCTTCCCTCCGCCCCAGCACTCCCCGATGTTCGGGCACTTGGCTTCCTGCAGTCATTTTCCCCCACCACCACGGACGTCAGGGAAGCGAACGAAACGGGACTCCCAAGTGGAGCTTGTGATGGACCGACCTGACACACGGTGGCGAGCTTGAGTCCCTTGAGCTGTTCCTTGAGAGCGTAGTACCGGCCGTCGCCTGACCCGGCGATCTTGGTCTTCAGCCACGGCGGCAGCTTGCCCTCCCTCTTCCTCCTGCAACAGGCACGACTCGCGCATCAGCCACCCACCCTAGGCGTTGCATGGCGTTGATGGGGGAAAATGACCGACAGAGATAAGGTGGGGTCACGTTACGTTGGCTTGTCATGGACCTCTGAGGCTGCCGCGGTGGTGGACGAGCAAGACGCCGTGGTCTGTGGGGGAGGCGCTGCGCCAAGGGTGAACGGGAAGGCGTGCTCGGTGGGCGGAGCGGATGCGGTTTTAGAAGATGATGTGGCGGCGAGCTTGACAAAGTGATCGAGCGTGGCCTCATCGGCGCTCGCCTGCAATTCGTCCTTGAGTTGCTCCCTCGTCGTGGCTGCCCACCTGCGACTGGTCATTTGACCAGCCTGACCCCGCAAAGATGAATTGATTAAACCTGCGATGACCTCAGGATGCAACGAGCAGGTTGAGACCTTAAGACAACCGCTGTAGGTGCCTGCACGCCCTGTACCTCTGGACACGTAGCGCACTCCTGTGTGAAGCAATCTCGACCGGGTGGGTTGCATCGCTGGTACCTCTGGCTTTTTCTTCTTCTTTAACTGTTAACCCCGATTTTTGTTTTACGTTTATTGAAGAAAAGATTCCGGAAATAAAGCTGCCTGACTCTTTCTTTGCCCAACTGCGCCTACTGGACCCCGTTCATTGCATCCCCTCACACCCCAGGAATGTTCTTGACGAGGGTCAGGAAGGCGTCATCCACGCGGATCACCGATTTCTGGGGGAGGCAAGAGAATCAGCCATTACAATCAACCATAGACTGACTAGTCGCACTACGCACAGCAGAGGTCTCGACGAAGGGTATCTGCAAGGAGTCAGCGAGCTCCTTGCCCTTCTCGGTGGACACGGCTCTCTGTGACTCCAGGTCGCACTTGTTGCCTGAAAGGAACATGTAAGGTGCAGGTTAGAACACGCCAGCCGCCAACCCAAACTCATCTCAAAGCGTACCCACGAGCAGGCGGGGCACCGGTCTGGCACAGCGTTTCTCGCTTTCTGACAGCCACCTGCGGATGTTATCAAACGACTGCCGAGTGGTGGGAAATTGTTTAAGTCAGAAGTCAGGATCGAACTTGTCCCGTTTTACTGTTTGACAAGACGTACCTTGGAGTCGCTGACGTCGTAGACCAGCATTATGGCGTCCGCCGTTCTGTTATGATGGGGAAGATTGTAAAAATAAAAAAATAATACAAAAGAGTGCAAGTGTCTTCATACTGATAATATGAAGTCGTGATGGTGTGGAACCGCTCCTGGCCCGCGGTATCCCTTGTTAAGTGAATTGGACGCCAAGGTCAGCTCACAAATGCGAAATGAACGTCCCATTAACAAGAAGCCTACCAGATTCGCAACTTGATCTTCTTTCCGTTGAGTTCGATGGTCTTGATTTTCTTTTTGTGCATTTGTGTTGAACAAGAGGAAGACCCTGGTGAGTACTTATCCAAAAGGACGCAAGATGGGGGGGGGGGACGAACAAAGTCCGCTCCGATGGTGCCATTGAAACTTTCGTTGAAGGTACCGTCCTAAAGAGGAACTTTAGAGAGGTCCGTAGGGCTGATACAAACAGGCTGGAGAGGTTGGTAACAAACCGAATATCGAAGGAGGAGGCTGCTTTTGCCCACACACATGTCTCCAATCAGTAGCAGATTGAACTCGGCACTGCAGGACCAAACACGTGTGCCCATGATCAGCAAAAATCAAGGGGAAAAAAGGATAATAGACTGACTAGCAGAAATAAGCGTGAACAGGGGAGGCGAAGTGGGAGTATACTCTTGCGTGTTTACTCTCGTTTGGGCTGCGGCTCGGGATCCTGAACCTGAAGAAGACTGGGCCACGGCACCATCCAGACTTTGCTCTGGATGTATGGGAACGCCGGGGGTCAGCCAGCAATCAGAGTAAATGATGTGGGGAGGGTGGTACGAGGGATGCCAATGAGGGCCGCCACATGAAGGACAGAGGCGAGCAGGCCGGAACTGTAAGAAATCTTGAATGGATTTTTGTCCCACTCCGCAACATCCTGGCTGACTTTCAGGTAAACGTAGAATTCCTTGACCTGCTTGGCCAGCTTAGCCAGCAGGAACTTGCGCTCCTTGACCGTCGTGCTAGGCGTGTCCTTGCTTGGGATCGTGTCGATAATCTGTTCGACGAGCTCAACAAGACCGAACGACTTGACCTGTCCGTTGTGCGTTCATGTTCAGTCAAAGGTGTAATATTCTTGCTTTGATGGTGCTCACGCACATACGCAACATGTCAAGTTTGAGCAAGACCTTGTGTGAAAGGGCTTGCGCCTGTTCGGCCATTCTGTCCTGGGCGACATTAACCATGAGAGGGCCCTGGGACCTGAACTCCTCCACCATGGCTTCTCCAAGTTTGGCTAGCTGCTCCTCTGCTTGCACAGAAGACGCAGACAATTTCTCTCTAGCCTCTCGGAACTCGTTGCTGTCACCAAAAAACGGAGATTGAGCGTGTCTTGATACTGATTTGCGAAGGTGAGCAAGCTGGGGAGGGAAGGTACAGTATGGAAGAGAAGAGCTGGGGGTCTTCAGATAGCGCGGACCACCGCTCGCACACCTGAGAGGCTATGAATAGCTCGTCCTCGTGCAGCTTAGCCATTTCCGCACCGGGTCAGCGATGACATCAACTGAAGCTTGCAGAAAAGAAAGAACTTACCTCATCAGAGAGAGTGCTCGCCATGCTGCACCTTGTCGTCACAACACTTGCAACACAACGGCTTCGACTTTCTTCCGGGGCCCCGATATTATTGTTGCGGGCCAGCCAACAGCAATACTCCAGCAATCGCAACAAAAACCCGGTTTTATTGTGTTATTAATAACTGCATTAACTCCGCCCCGATCGTGTCATGCTGAAATCCACAACGTGGGCAAGATTGTGGAAGGCGAAGCCATGGGCGTAGAGAAAGCGAGTGTGGAGGGCGGGACCATTGGTAAGACCGGTTGACATACAGAAGGCACAGGTCGTGGGCTTGGGATGGCGTTGCTGCTCAGATGCAGACGTCACTGTTACCCTCGTGGAATGTATTTGAGTTCTCAAACGTTTTAGCTAGCCCAATCCATGGAACAATTTGACTCTACCACCAGTGTGCAATGATTGCAGCCTTTGACAACCCTGCTGGTGTCTGATCAGGGTTTGGGAAGGATAAGACCGGTGATAAAAGTCAGGCCAAAAGGTAAGACAACAGTCGTTATGACCAACAAGGAAGAAGAACCAAAAACCAGGCGCCTGGACACCCAGGCAGCCAAGTGGCCGCTGGGCCCGTCATAAAATATTCTCAATTCGTTTTTTCGACGGAAAGCTACGGGATCGTGGCAGGACAAGGGTCTACAGCTCGGACTGTGCCTGCTGGAGGAAGGCGATGAGCTCCTTCTCCTTCTCCTCGCCGATGAGAGCCAGCAGATCGGCGTCGTCGCTACCGCCACTCGTGCCCTCGCCACCCTTCTTGCCGCCCAACGGGTTGCCCTCGTCCTCGTCATCGTCCTCGTCGTCATCGTCCTCCGCATCCAAGTCCCAATTGAGCAGATCCTCGTCCTCCTCTTCATCCTCCTCCGCTTCCTCATCATCGACCTGCACGACTTTGTACATCATCTTCTCCTTGCCCTTCGTCTTCTTCATCTTCTTCTCGTCCCAGTCCTCGATCAGCACGTCGGCATTATTGCTGCCAGCCGGCGCCTCCTCTCCCTTGGTTGTCTGCGTGGAGGAGCCTCCTCCCTCGGCGCTCCCTGCTCCCTGCGCCTCGTCGTTGGCGCCGTCGTCGTCATCGTCGCCAATGTCGAGCGAGACGCCCTCGACCTCCATCTGCTGCTGCTGGCGCAGCTGCTCGGGGTCGAGCTTCCGCGCCGTCTTCTTCTTCATTCCGCCGATGTTGAGCCGCAGCCCCGCCAGCTCGTGCTCCCGCGAGATTGGCGCGGAGGTGGTCGAGGCGGTGGACGAGATCGACATCGACTCCTTCCCCGAGTCTCTCCGGCTCTTCCGCCCCACGTTGAACTTCTCCTTCTCCATCTTCATCTCCTTCTTCTTTTCCTTCACCTTCTGCTCCTTCGCCTCCTTCTTGTCCTTCTCGGGGCTGCTCGTGCTCGAGGCCGGCCGCTTGTCGAAGAGGGACGACAGCCAGCTGGAGGAGGCCTTCTCCTTGGCAGGCGCGCGCGCGACGGGCGCTGATTCCGCCTTCGTCACTGGCTTGCTCCACGACGACAGGAGCGGAGGCGCCTTCTCCATCACCCTCGTCTCCTCCTCCTCCTCTCGCAGCGGGGACGACCACAAGTTGGCCGAGCGCATGTACGGAGCTGCCTTTGCTGCTGGCTGGGGGGCCTGCTGCTGCTGCTGGAGCGCTGGCTGAGGAGCCGCGTCGTCCGCCTTCATCGGCCGTCGCATCGCCGCCGCCCCAGGCGGAGGAGCGGGGCCGGCACCGCCAGGCGCTGCATAGGCATGAGGGCTCGGCCGCGCCGTCGCGGTCGACGTGGCTGTGGGCCGTGGCGGCGCACCGCCTGAGGTGGGCGAGGCGGGTGCCCCCGCCGGGGCGGGCGCGAGAGATGGCGGAGGCCCGCGCCCCTCCGTCGCTTGCGGAGACGGCGCGCTGAATACGCTGCGCGCAGACTGGAACGCGCTGCTACTTTGGGGCGAGGCCGCCGGGGATCCGGGCTTGCTGACGGGGCTGCCGGCCTCGGTGCTGGGCCCGGGCTGTGGCGTGGCGCCGGTCGTCGGCTTGGCGCGGTGGCGGGCCCGGGGTTGCGTGCGGAAAGCGCGCGATCCCTCCTCCTCCTTCTCCTTCTCCATCTCGGCCTCCAGCATCTGCTGCGCCACGCTCTTCACGCTCGTCATCGACGATGAGGACGACAACGAAGATGAGGACGTCTGCGTCGTCGAGCTCGAGGTCCTCGCGAGCGGAGCCGCCGCCGTAGCGGCGCGACGCAGGGCGACGGGGCCGCCACCGCGTCCTCGATCACCACCACCGCCTCGGCCACCCTTACCGCCTCGGGCCGAGCCCCACTGCACTTGGCCTTGGGCGACAGATGGTGCCGGGCTCTTCTCGCTTATGTCCTTCTGTGCCACAGCGGCCTTATCGCGCACCCGTTTCTCCCCGACGCTCGACCTTTTCTTCATCAACTTCCTCCCCTTCTTCTTTTTCGTCATCTTTTTCGCCTCTTCCTCGGCCACCTTCACCTGCATTGCGGCTTTGTGGGGGGGCTCTTCGTAGTCGTCGTCCTCGTCCTCATCGCTCGACTCCTCCTTCTCCTTCTCCTTCTCTTTCTTCTTCTTCTCCTCCTCCTCTTTCTCACTCATCTGCTCCTCTTCATTGAGCTCCTCCTCCGACTCGCTCATCTTGTTCTTCTCGAGGTGGCTCTCGTAGAAGGGCGCCATCTGTCGCTCCTCCCTCATGCTGGACTCCTCTTCGTCGTCAGCAAATGAGGGCTGAGGCGTCGCCAACGCGTGAATGGCCGGTGAGGTGTCGCCGGCATAGCTGTAGAGTCCACGAGGCTCCGACGGCGCGCCTCCCGCGGCCATGGCTGGTGTTTCGCTCGCCGGCGACGCGTGGTCCATCTGCGCGTGGCTGGACGACGACGACCCTCGGTGGCCCAAGAGACGGGAGACCACGGAGGACAGGGAGCCCAGCAGAGACGACGACCTGTGGGCCCGCCCGCTGGCCTTGCGGAAGCTATGCGCCTGCGCTTCGAGGACGTCAGACCGTGCGGCCAGGTTGTCGAGCGCCTCGGACCTCTTGACCATGTTCTCGATCGCGTCGGTGACGATCTCGCGAGTCTGCGCCACCCGCCTGGTCAGCTCCCTCTCCTCCGCCTCTCGTTCCTCCATCGTCGGCGGCGCAGCAGCCTCGGCCGAGACCACCGAGCTCTCCATCTCCATCAGCAGCAGGCCCGGCTGGAAGAACTCGTCGTCCCACGAATCCTCCCCGTCTTGTTGTTCTTCTTTGTCGTCTTCGTCGTCGGTGACGGCCAGGCGCCTGGCCAACAAAGCAGAGGCCAACTGGTCCTCCACATCGGCTGGCGAGGCACCGTCGGCGTAGGCGTAGACGTCGGCGCTCTGGGCATGAGCAGCCCCAAAATAGCCCTCGCCGCCGCCCATGGTCGACACCCGCCGTAGTTGGTAATGCGCCTGCGGAGGAGCAGAGGCAGCAGGAGGGACCCCGAAGGAGATGGCCCCGAGCCCTCCAACCGCAGGAGGAGGAGGCGGTGCCTCGCGAGGAGGAGGAGGCGGCGAGGGCGCTGCCGCACCGGCCGGAGCTGGCGGGGGAGGAGGCCCACCGCCCACGTCGGCCTCGGCGTAGGCATAGATCCCCGTCGCTTGGACAGAGGGAGCGCCTCCGCTCTGGTCGGCATAGTAGAAGGGGGCCATGGCAGCCGTGGACGGCGCTGTGGTAGCCCCGTCGTCGTACTTGTCCTCGACTCCGGCGGCGTGGTAGCCATAGTACGCGCCCGCGGTCGCGGCCGGCGGCGATATGGGAGCGACCGGGGCTACGGGAGGGATCGGCCTGGGGATCGGCCGGGGCGCGGCGTTGAGGACAAAGCGCGCCGGCTGGCTGCGAAGCAGGTCGGCTCGGCCCCGTTCGGCGGCGGCGTCGTCGGCTGAATGAGGGACGAGCGCGCTCTGGGTGAGTCGCGACCGATCGCCCGTCTGCCTGGCGTGAGAGGCGCTGGCGGGCGATGGGTCGGTGAGCTTCTTCTTCAGGGCGGCGATCAGCGCCTGGGCCTTCTCGTAGGACAGCGCGGTGACGTCGATGTTGGCTTGGGCAAAGAGCTTCTGCCACTCCTGCGGGATGGCCTTCTTCTCCGACGCCTGCGCCTCCTCAGCTGTACCACGGTCGACGTGGGTGAGCCCCATGTGCGCGTATTACGGTGTGGTGCGTGTGCGTGTGCGTGTGCGTGAGGCGGTATGGGTATACCTTTCTGCATCTTTTCCTCCCGCTTGGTGTCGCCAAAGGGCGAGTAGTAAAAGTGCTGACCGTGGAAGTAGCGCTTGAGTTGGCGCACGTCGATGGCACGGCTGGCCTCCTCCACCTGCGCCAAGTTGGCCCGCACGGAGACGAGCAGCGGATGCGAGGCGGCGTGCGATTTCTGAAGGATGTCCAGGGACGACTGGAACAGGTCGCGCGCCTCGGGCAAGTTGCCGACCAGCACGAAGAGCACGCCCAGGTTGTTCTTCACAAGTCCCACGTGGCTGTGTCTATCGCCTGCGCAAACACGAACAATGCAAGGAAGTGAAAAATCAATTCTAATCGACACGGCGCTCAATTGGGCCTGACGTACCATAGATCTGGACAAACAGCTCGAGTGCCTTTTGCGCGCACTCGACGGCTTTCTGAAGCTGGGCGGCGGGCAGCGAGGGCTCGTTCGGCGCCAAAGCGTAGGCCAAGTGGTCAAGCTGCGAGTGATGACGACACGAAATTATGAATAAACTTGCGATTTGCTAGGGAAATATAATAATAATAATAATAATAATAATAATAATAATAAATGATAGCAAACGAAAATGGAAACGGCGGCACGGTACCGTGGCTGCCACAGAGGAGTGGCGCGGCCCAACAGCCGCGGCCTTGATCCGAAGCGAGGTCTTGAACACGGTCTCGGCTTCGCTGTAGCGACCCAGCCCCACATAGACCTGGCCCAGGGTGTCTGTTGACCATCTCCAAGTCAGAATACGAAAATAAATAAATAAAAATAAAAATAAAATAATAAAAGGATACATAAAAAAGGTGTGACGTCAATCGAAGCGAGGCACGCACCCAAGGCCACACCCACGTCGGAGTGTTCGGCGCCTCGCGCCTCTTGCACCAACTAAGGCAAGCAGGCGAAGAGCGAGAGGTGAGAAAACCTTACCAAGCCAAGTGGGGAGCGCATCAAGGTGTGGAACCGGTACCTCGACGAGGGATTCGGCCAGGGGAAGGGCGGCCGGGAAGAAGTCGGGGCCCTTGGAGAGCAGCAGCAGGCAGCGATGGTGGAGTGTTCGCGCCACCTCCCAGTGACGCGGCCCGTACTCGGCCTCCTTGATACGCATCACCTGCTCGTACACGTCCTCGGCCTCCTCCAGTTTGCCTGTGAAGACAAAAATAATAAATTAATAATAAACAAATAAATGAGGTATCGCGTGAGCCGTGGCTGGCGTGCAGGCAATGGGATAGGGACGGAGAGATGGTCGTCACCTTGCTTGGTGTAGGCGAGCGCGAGCGCTTCGAGCGTGGCAGCCACGTCCGAGTCGTCGTTCCCCTCCTCGCCCTCCTTCTTGAGCCCCTGCCGCTTGATACGCAGGGCCTCCACGAGCGCCACTTCGGCCTTTTCCACTTGGTCATACCTATCGAGACCACCGGCCACACAACAACCGGCCACACGCACACACGTGTTAACACCCAAAACCGAGCATCAACGGCAACGGTGCGCTGACTTGCCGGAGGAGGAGGGCGCCCACCTAATGTAGAGGGAGGCCAAGTTGTCGAGTATGCTGGCCACCTCCACGTGGTCCGAGCCCAGTGTCTTCTTCAACAACGCCAGCGCTTTCTGAAAAGTGCGCACGGGTCAGATTGAACGTTCAGCGGCTTGCAAGCTACTCCAGCAGAGAGGGGGAGGCAGCGCGTGGCGGTCGTACGAGGTAGGCCTGCTCGGCTTTCTTTTGCTTGTTGGCGGTGGCGTAAAGATGCGCTAGCGAAGCCAGAGGCATCGCGAGCAGCGGATGCACGTTGCCCAACGCCGCCCGCTTGATTCGCAGCTCCTCCTGCAAAAATCACAAATTGACGGTCAGGAACACGCACACATCCACACAAGCGCGCGTGCATGGTGATAGGTGGCCACCTTGTAGTAGTTCTCCGCTTCTTTGAAGTCGCCCTCTGCGCCCTTCCTCTCGGCGAGGTCCAGCAGGCCCATGATCTTCCAACGGATGCCGATCTGCACGCGGTGGCCCGGGTGACGTCAGCCGTCAGAGCGATCCCAACGGTCCCCGGGGAGTGGGGAGGGGGAAGCGCTATACCGACTCCAAGTGATCGAGAGCCAAGGGGGCCTCGACGGTGAAGGCGTCACTGGAAAACGGGCCGTCGTTGCCCCGTGCCAGCCGCTCCATGGTGTTGGCCGTGAGCTGGATGGCCGTCAGAGAGAGGACCACCTGGAGGATGTTCCACTTCTGCACGCTGGCCTCGACCGAACCCGTCTCGTGCTCGGCGGCACGTCCAGGCATCTGAAGCACGCGCGTGCGCAGGTTTGGCTCGAGGCTCTGCGTGTCTTGTTCGTGGAATACAAAGCGGCGCTTGAGCGCAGCCAGCAACTCGTCGTTCCAGAACGCCTCGCTCTGGGCGCCACAGCCTGCACCATTGCAAGGAATAATTAACAAATAAAAATAGTTGATTAAATGTAAATCGTCACATATCGCAGCTGCTTGCGTGTACCGAGAAGGAGGTTGAGGTAGTTGATGGCCAGGCCGTAATAATCCTCGCGAGGCCGAGGAGCGGGCAGGGAGCGCATGCTGTTATGCACTATCGCAGCAAACGCTCGCCCGATCATCTGCGCCCACAGGAGGCTCCGTACGCACGGCAGATCCGACGAGGCGTAGTGCGCCAGCATGCCCGCATACCTCATGTTGATGCCCTGCTCGTGGAGGAGGGCTTTGATGTCGATCTCGGGAATCCGGTGGAGGCCTTCGATGGCGAGCCTTTTCTCGAGGGCGCGGAGTACGTCGCCGTTGACGAGGAACGGGATCGTGTCGTGGAGCAGGTGCTTCGTGGCGGCGATGACCTCGCAGTTGTTCTTCTTCTTGTTGTGCGCGCCCCAGCCCGTGAAGGCATCCGACGAGAGCGGGTGCGGGCTCTTCTTCACGGCCTCCGACCGCAGCAACCGGAACAGGTGGCAGCCGCGCACCGCCAGGTTCGGCGTCACCGGAGGAAAGAGCTGCGCGCGCAAAAAAAGAAGCGTGAGTCGGCCATTTGTGTCACGCGCCCATTATTGGCTGTTGGCAAGAGCTGCACAACACAACAAGGGGAAGTGTGAGCGTACGCGAGCAGTGTCGACGCAGTAGTAGCGACCGTCCAGGCCAATGTGGCCTTCGATATCTACAGGGCCGTACATCAGCTTCAACGTTCCCGTCTTCCGCTCTTTCACGTAGTGGCCTTTCAGGTTCTGCACGCAGGGCCAAGGGTTAGGGCAACGCCGGGATGAGCGGGGAGAGACAACAGCACGCGTGTCTCGGATTGCAGACGCCTCGCGGTGCGTGGTGTGCGGCCGTACCAGCACATTGGCGACTTGTTTCATCTTCTTGGAGAACCCCTTGTCGGAGGCGATCGTGAAGCCGCCATCCGCACTGCCGTACTTGAGCGTCGAACTCCCGATCGGGAGCTGCGCCGACAAGGAGAGCACGCACACGTGATGTGTGTGTGAGGGTAGAGAGAAGCGAGAACAACAACTGAGGCCGGGGACACCGAACCTTGGAGATGACGATCACTCGATAGCCGAGGTAGTTGGCCAAGGCCATGAGCGGGAAGTGGAGGGATCGCACGTTGCACGAGATGAGCGAGTTAAGCGATTTCAGCTCGTGGCCGGCCGCCTTCCTGGAAGAACCAAAGTGAGTCCCACCGAGCCAGTGTCCCCGCCCACAGGAGGGGAGCCCCTCACAACGATGGGATACGACGTACTGCGCAAAGTCGTCACCGCCGTAGAGGTGGTAGGTGGTGTCGTCCTTGGCAAATTTGATGAACAGCTGCTTCGTCATGTACCTGACCAAGTCAAGTAGGCGCGCACGCAAGACGTCAGCGCAACAACAACACGAATCTGTTTGGCCAGCAGAGGGGAGAGAATCAGAGGGCAGAGCGGGGTCGCACTTGTCCCCACCAGCCACGCCACCAACGTTGACGGGCTTGATGGCCTTGTCTTCATCGGGCAGCAAGATCTCGGACACGATCTGCTTCACCACGGGCACGGCCTCGTCCACGAACCTGGGCCGAGTCGACCGTGTGTATGTGAGCTCCAAGCCCAAGAACCGAGCGGGCGGTGAGAGAGCGAGCGAGCGAGCGAGCGTACAATCGGGCAAGGCCGTGGATGTCGCTGCTTCTCTGTCTGGCCTCCTCGGGCGTGGTGGTCGGTCGCTCGAGCACCGTCTGAAACTTCTCGTTCCAGTAGTACTTGGCCCAGAACTCGCCGCCCACTCTGCCCACTCCCGCCTGTGCCGTCGCCGTCACAGTTGCCGTTGCATGTCAACAACGGCTCCTTCATACAGTGCGCGTGAGAAGAAAGAGAAGAGAGTGAGAGCAGACCTGCGTCGGTGCGCCTCGGCTCCCGTCCTCATGATCAGCGTCCATGTAGTAGTCGTCGTCGTCGCTCTCGCCGTCGTCGCTGCCGCTGCCGCTGCCGCTGTCGTCGTCCGACGAAGCGTCGTCCTTGGCCTGCTTGACTGACGGCTTGGTGGAGGCGTTGCCCACCGCCTCGTCCCGTTCGCGCGTAGGGGCATACTTGCCCACGATTTCGTAGCTCGTGTACGACGCCTCCTGCCCCTTCGTCATGACTCCCTGACCTCCTCCATTGACGATTACGTACATAGACTCGTCTGACGACTTCATAACTCGCGTCGCCTTGTGCGACGACGTTTTGCTGGTCGATGTGTCGCTCTTCCCGTCAGCGTAGGCGTAGATGTCGACGGCGTCGCCCCCAACGGTGTGTGTAGTCTCGTACGGGGTGGGCGCCGAGGCATACCCCTCCCCTGCCGCGTAGCGATGCTTCATTTCGCCATCCAATTTGGCGCTTCCCACGTCATCTTCGCTGGCCATGTAGTAGAAGGAAGAAGAGGCGCCGTTCTCTCCCTCCTGGCCGCTGTAGCCAGCTGCCGTCGCTTCATTCAAGATGTTCATTTTCAGCATCTTGGCCTGCAAATCGTTGAATCGCGGCCCATAGGCATCAACAGCATAGTCTGCATCCGCATAGACCGATCCCGCGTCCTTCGTTCCTGCCCTTTCATACATGGCCGCACCATCGGCGTAGGTGTAGAAATCGGTCATACTCAGAGTGCCGAGCCCTGTGTCAGCTGGCACCAGGGAGCTTCTTCTCCTCGAATGTGACTTTGATGTGGTGAAGGTGCCGGCCGTGCAGTGAAATTACTTTTCGAGCTCGTAATTACCGTGTAATTTAGGAATTTCAGACATGTTTCGCTGCTGTTTTCTTTTATTTTAGGTACGTCATCACGTCCTATCGGTAGATAAAGAGGCACGTGTTCCTTGCCAGGACCTGGCCAAGAGACTACCACTTCTGTTGTGCAAAGATGGTTGCAATCTAGAGAACATTTCTTGTGTAGGGAGACCAGAAAAGAACTGATAATGCTGTCCTTGTTCTGGTTGTTGCATGTATGTCCTACTGGAACACAACTGTGTGTTCAGGAAAATGAGACACTGCCCCTTCTTGAAATGTCTACAGTTTTCAACAGTCAAATCAGCAGTAATGCAGCTGCAGACATTTGGGACACACCTAGACAGGTGGTTTACAGAAAATGTGTCACTGTCTCATTTTCCTGAACACTCAGTTATAGGATCCTAATTACTAATGGCAATGTTAAGGAGGAAGTGGCCAGGCAGCAGTCAGAGGCTGCTGGGCAGCTGCCAGGTGGCAGCAGGACTAGGCAGCAGCCAGGTGGTCAGGCAGCCAGCAGTGGCCACACTGTAAGCCATCAATGGTTAGTGGCCCATCCAATCATACAGGAATGCCAGCAGCATTAGCAGAAAACCATGAGTATTCTGTTGCTTAAACAGTGCCATCGACCATGTGGAGAGGGGCATTGCTCTTGTTTAAGTCTTTCCTTGACCAGACACCATCTCCACGTCACCAGGCACGAGGCCAGCACCAGGTGGACGGTCGACCTAAATTGAAATTAAAATGTGTCCGTTACGCAGGCGGGTCTATCTGGAGTTGCGAACAAGAAGAGAAGAAGGAGAGCGCCTTTTAATTGTGATTGCGCCAACACCAACGAAGGCGATTCGGGTTTTAAGGAGACTCCATTCGACGTGGTAAGTAGTCTTCGCTCTTTCTTTCTCTTTCGATCTTTCGTTTTCCATTTTCTTTTTGTTGCGAATCTTTCGCCCCCCCCCCACCAAGGTTTAGTTACTTTGATTTGGTCCGACTACCGTGCCAACCCTCGATGTGGCGATCCATCCAGCTTGTTGATTTACCGTTTGACGGGTGCATTGTATCGCGGCCACCGTTGCTGTTGCCTTTCTTTGAACTACAAATCTCTTCTCTGCCTCATCTGAGATGTCCCTCTACGATTTACGGATCTTTGTTTGAGTTTGTTTTTTCCTCTACACGCCCGCTGCTTTCAAGGCAGCGGTCCAGGGAGGCTGACTTTGCGGTGTCTGTGCGCGCTCACGCGTGTGCGTGGACAGGAGGAGTAGCTGATGTCGTTCCGGAAGCGCTCGCTGACGTCGTCGCTGCGGTCGCTCACGGGCTCGCCGCCCAGCCGGCGGCCGACGAAGGACGTGTTCGCCTCGGCCACCACGTCCACCTCGTCCGGCGGCGGCAGTGGCGGCGCGGGCGGGATCGTGTCGAGCGCGAGCTACTCGTCGGGCAGCGAGAGCGACAGCAGCGGCACCACGCTGTCCTCCTCCGACTCGTCGCTCTCTTCCGCCTCGTCGCTGTCGCGCACGTCGGGCGAGGTCTCCGCCGTGGGCGAGCCCAAGCTCAGCAACCGCGACAAGATCAAGCGACAGCTCTCCTGGCGCAGCAGCTCCAATCGGGTCAAGAAGGAGAAGGAGAGCAAGGAGAGCAACGGCGGCGGCAGCGTGGTCAGCAGCAGGGAGGACAAGAAGGGCGAGGGCAAGGAGCGGAAGCGGAGCGCGACGAAGCTGTTCAAGACGGACAAAGAGATGAAGGAGGGCAAGCTCGAGAACCTACGGCAGGCGGGCGAGACGGCCTACGAGAGCATCGCTACGAGCCTGACCGACATCGAGCGCAACATCGAGAAGCGGCAAAAGATCGACGACCAGCTCAAGGAGAAGGTGAAGGAGATGTCGCTCTACATCCACCGCTTCTCGTCGGTCACCATCACCACCACGGCCACCATCACCACCGCCGCCAGCCCCTCCCTCGGCTCGTCGCCCTCGGCCGCCGCCCTCAACGGCGGCTCTTCCTCGTCTTCGTCCTCCTCCCCGCCGCCCTTTGTCGCCCAGTCGTCGTCGTCCAATCTCAACAAGACCATCCAGACCTCGACCTCCTACCGCATCCTGCCCACCATGGAACGCGTCAACTCGGCTGTCTGGGAGTCCCTCGAAAAGGTCCACCCCTCCCCTTCCCACGACGCCACGCAGAGCGTGGTCTCATCATCATCACACACACACACACACACACACACACACACACACACACACACACACACACACACACACACACACGTGTTGCCCACGTGCAGGACAAGCTGAAGCGCGAATGCAAGACCAAGGAGGAGCGTTTATTGATGTGGAAGCAGATCAATAACATGGCCCTCTTGGAAATAAGGTAAGCTTGCCCACCACCGCTGTCCCCCCCCCAATCCAAAGAGTGAGAGTCTCACTTGCGGTGAGTAAATCAGGTGCAAGTTGGGCTCGATGAAACAAAACCTGGCAGAGACGCGGTCGATCGGCGACGCCTTCTTCATTGTACAGTCGTTCAGGGCCCTTGAGCGGGTACATCACTTGCTGCACGACCGCCAAGCTGAGCGCACACTGACTTGGGGGCGTTGTGTGGGTCGACGCGTCGTGAGCGCAGTACCTGGAGGAAGGAGAGGAGGAGCAGAGCGACTCCAACAACAAAAGCGGGAAGCACCAGCTGCTCAAATACAACGTGCTCCGATCGCACATCAGCAACGGCAGCATGAGTGCGCGGAGCTCCTCTTGGCCATTGCGTGATTCACGCTACGTTTCACACAAAATCACTTACTCAATCGCCCACCCGTGATTGGTGGTCTCGTTCGCAGTCGGTGGCGGTGACGACGAGAGCGGGGCGTCAGAGGCCATGGAACACAATCCGCGGCTGTCGTCTTCGCTCAGCAACCTCAAGGCGCGCTCCCTCTCGACGGGCCAGAAGCAGCTCCGCATGCGCTATCTCGAACTCTTGGACAGGTTCACCTCCCTCCCCCCACTGCCCCCAATAGCCGGTGGCTTCACCGCCTCACCGTTTCCCTGTGCTCACTTTGCTCGCATGCGTCGTCCAGTATCGATCAGGCGATCGAGGAGATCCGCGAGCTGCTCAACGAGGTCCACTCGGTCCTGTCCAAGGGCAACAGCGCGCTGAGCCCGTACTCCATCGTCTCGTTGGCCTCCATCATCAAGGACATCAAGAAGGTGCCGCGCGCGCCCACAACGCCCCCCCCCCTCGAATCAGATGCGCTGGCTGACCACTCCCGCGCTTCCAGATCTGGGAGAGCGAGACGGAGTTCCACGAATTCGAGCGACCGGACAACACCAACTTCATCTACATCATGGAGCGCATCCAGCAGCTGCCGCCCGACGTGCAGATCCCGGCCGAGAAGCTCAACAAGCTCACCAAGGTCACGCTGATCACCATCGCCGAGCTCAGCCAGGAGTTCACCGACGCCCAGAACAACGTCACCAACGACCAGTCCATCGCTGCGGCCATCACTTTTGCCCGCAAGCTCCGCTCCATCCGCAAGGTATACCTCGCGCGCGTTGCATTTGTGGTGTGTGTGTGTGTGTGTGTGTGTGTGTGTGTGTGTGTGTGTGTGTGTGTGTGTGTGCGCGCGCGCGCGCGCAACGTGGGGAGCTCACAGGCAACCGTGACTGCTTTGGTCAGTTCCTGCTGCGTGATGTGACCTCGTCGAGTGTGATTTCAAACCTCAATCGGGCCTCGCGTGCCGGTGCGGGCGGTCAAGTCATGCGGCTGCAGGCTCTCCTCAAGAAGGAGGTCGCCACCTCCAGCATCATCCAAGAAGGTGCGCCCAGTCTCATCGTTGTTCCACTGCCAACATCAACTACTCTCCGTTTCGGTGCTACACGCGCTGTCCTGTGGTGATGGCGATCCTCACTCGCCCTCCAAAATCGCAGAGGAGCGGACGGTGAAGGAGATGCAGGAGCAGATCAGCGACGCCAACGTGCAACGGCACCTGCTGTCGCTCTCCGTGCGAAATCTGGACCGCAAGATCAACATCATCATCAAGTCCCGAAAGATGCAGCTCGATGGCCGCGCGGAGGAGGACGAGAGCCTTGAACAGGAGGTCGGTCCCTCTCAGCTCTCAGAATAATTAATTTGTTTCACGATTATAATTTTATTTGTTTTTATTGTATTTATTATTATTGTTCAGCGAAAGCTCACATGAGTGGCGCGTGGGTGTAGTACGAGGAGGTGTTCCAGTTCTTTGATGAGAGCAAGCAGCAGGAGAATCCGCTTGGCAACGCGAAAGAGGTTTATTTCCTCCCATTTGTTGTTGTTGTTGTTGTTGAGGCAGTTCGATCCTAACGGATTATGTACGCTGCATCGACCCACCACGAATTCACAGAGATACGAGCGCTTCGTCTCCCTCATCCGGTCGCAGCCGCAATACCTTTCCCGCGTTGTCCGCTTCATTTCGCTCACCGACGTACCGTCGCCTCCTCGCACTTCGCTCTTTGCCGTTCTCACCCAAAAGGATGAATTGCAGGGTGACAACCTCGTGGAGACGATCAGCTTTTCGCTGTTCTCCGACTTGTGCCTGGGAACGGAGGAGGCCCTCCTGCTCTCCATGGTTTCGGTACGCGTGAATACTCAAGGCCGCGTGTCTTCTTGCTACGTTCTCATTTCATTCTTTGCTTATCTCCGCTTTGCAGCACATCATGAACTCTGAGTTCCAGCGCTGCAAGCACCCGCGCGACTTTCTGCGCGGGACCACGTTCGTGTCGCGCCTCATCTCGTCCTACACCAAGTACGTAGCCGATTTACCCAGTCATTTATTTTTAATTACCAATGAACTAACCGCGATGCTCTTGTGTACCTGCGCACCGACAGACGGCAGAGCGGTCGCTTGCACCTGGTGCAAACGCTGAAGGAGGCTCTGTCGTCGATCATGAACGACGACAAGCTCGACGTGGAACTGGACCCTCAAAAGGTAAAGCCGCATGAGGGCCACGCCATGCACAAGCGTTTTTAATTTAGTTATTAATCTTTTTTTTCCCCTCCACGCAGCTGTATATAGAGATGGGAGAGGTCGAAGAGGAGGACGTCTACAACATGGAGATCGCAGACATTCGCAAGATGCCGCGGGTCAAGAAGAAGATTCGCAAACGTAAGCTTGACTTTCTTCCTCCCCATCCCCATTGCATGGCACAACGTGTGTCTCCTTGTGATGCTGGCCTCCACTGACCCTCTTGCCCGCCCGACAGATCAAAACAAGCTGCACTGGCTGTGCAAGTACGTGCTAAACACGATCATCAAAGGCCTCGCCACAATGCCGTTTGGCATGCGATGGCTCGCCAAACAACTTGCCGAGTGCGTCTCTCTCTCTCTCTCTCTCGCAGAGCCCTCGGGCAAATGATCATCCGATGTGGGGAATTGAACGCGTTCGTTTTCCTGTGTTGGGGAGAGTAGGATGATGCAGGAGCGGTTCCCCGACTCGACGCTGGAGGATCGGGACATTTTGTTGGGATCGTACATCTTCCTGCGCTTCTACTCGCCGGCCATCATCACGCCCGAGTTCTACGGCATCCTCACCAACGCCAACACCCTCTCCCTCCGCGTGCGACGTAACCTTCTGCATGTACGGCTGCCCTCTGCCATTTTATTCTTTTTTTTATGAGTTATTTATGGTAACATCAACAAAATAATTTATTTAATGTTTATTTTTGTGTGTGACAGATTGCAAAGGTGCTTCAGAATCTGGCCAACAGGTGTCCCTTCGGTGAGAAGGAACCCTTCATGGTGCCCATGAACGTGTTCCTCAAGGTTAGGAGCGCCTACCGCGCGCGCGCGCACGCACGCGCCACAAACACTGAACTGAGCCATACCCGATTTTTTCGGCCAAACAGGACAACCAATCGGTGCTGCAGTTCTACTTTGACAAGCTCATCAACGTGGGCGACCCGCAGGCCTACTTCCGCAAGAACCAGCAGGTCGGGCGGAGCGAGCAGACCATCACCATCTCCCCCAACGAACTGTACAGGCTCGTCTCCTTCGTCTCCTGCAAGCTCGACGAAGTGGTAGCGTGTTACCCCCCCCCCCCAAAACTCCCACCCCTTGATTCGCGGCGTTTGTCTCTGACGGTTCGATTTGGGACCAGGCGATGGACGAGGAGGCAGATGGAGAGCTGAGGTCGATCGTGCAAGAATTGCTCCCCGTGCCGCAGCTCCTGCCCAAGCGCAACAACAAATACCTCCTCCTGCACATCACCAACGAACCACCCTTCAGTACACGTCCCTTTCCTCCTGTGATCTTCCTTGTGATGGGGATATAGTGTGAGAGCTCGTGGACTCACATGTGCGACGCGCAGAGGGCAACGAGCCGGATGTGAACATTCGAGAGAAGTTGGTGAACGACGTGAAGGACAAACTGGTTCGAGTGCTGCACCTACTCGCGCCCCTTGACGACATCCTCGGTACCAAGGCTCCACTGGCTGTTCTCTTCATGTCGACAAAAAAGCTTTTTGCTGACGTGAAAACCCGACAGGCGACGACGAAGACGACGTGCCCCTGTCGCCCAAGTACCTGGGGCTGGGCAGCGGCAACGAACAATCGCCCAGCAAGAACAGCGCCATACGCGACGCCGTCAACAGCGCCAACGAGGAGTCGTCGGACAGACGAAGGCGCGGCAGCAGCAGCGCGGGCGGCCAGCACTCGGCCACCGCCGGCAACGGCAAGGGCAAGGAAGTCGAGGAGGAGCAGGAGGTCGAGGACGAGAATGAGAGGGATGACGTCAGCACGGCCAATCAGCGACGGCGACCCAGCGGCGCGGAGGAGAACGGGGCCCATCGTCGTCGCAACGGCCTTCCTGACGACAGCAGCGACGAGGACGAGCCGATGACTGTGGCTGGAGCCGAGGGGGAGGAGGACGGCATGACCGAGGCCGAGAGGAGGCATTCCGATGGACAGCCCCGGTGGTCTCACATGAACGTGCGCCGCATGCTGCAGGAGGTCAAGAAGAAGGCCAAGACCAACGGTAACGTTCACGACGTCTTTATCCACTCCCTGGGCTTGCCCAACTGCGTTTCGGCTAATCACACACACACACACACACACACACACACACACACACACACACACACACACACACACACACACACACACAATACAACACGCATACAGGCGTGGGCATTGTGACAATGATGAGCATCACGGGCGACGGCGTGAAGCGGAAGAAGGAGGAGCAGGACGAGCTGCTCATCTCGCTCGACGACCTCATCTACTCCCTCAAGCGACTGCCCGAGGAGTACAAGGCCGGCAACTACGCGCAGCTCCTCCACCAAATGGAACAGGTGCGTCTGCGCTCTCGCTCCCCAATCATCAGGGAGTTATTGATCAGTAGGACTTGCTTCGTTGCGTTGCAGGATTATCAACGGCGTCGTATCTACCTCTCGTTCCTGTGCACTGAGAAGATAGAGATGCTTCAGTCGTTGGAGGTAAACCCCAGCGCCCTTGGCGGTCTTTCGAAGCTCGCGCGCGCCAACACCCATGGGCTCTCACTGACTCTCTCCGGGTTCACAGCACCTGCAAAGCGAGGTGGAGCGACTGGTGGACGAGAAGGAGATCTATACCGAGTACCTCAAGAACGTGCAGCTCAAGGCCTTCCTCGCTCGCATCAAGTCACGGTATCGCCACCTCGCTCCCTCTCTCAAGGAGAGAGTCGATTCCTCCCGTAGCGGTGGTCTTGTTGCTCACTTTCCATTTGAACCTGGTGCGCAGGCCGATCATCGGTCCGTTCAAGTACAAGATCAGGGAGCTGGCCAAGGCGGGCGTGGTCACGGTGTCGAAGCGGGAGATGGAGGGGCTGAGCACGGAGGGCTACAGCGCGGTGTCGGAGCAGCAAATGGGCGGCATGCCGCTTCGCGCCAGCACCGACCGGGGTGCCGGCGGGGGCAAGGAGGGCCGGACCTGGCTCGACGGCGTCGTCAAGATGTCCTGCACGTCTCCCGGTATGCTTCCAGACACACTCGCCTCCTCACAATCTCGCTCTCGGCCAACGCGATGTGTGCGCTGTGGGGCCTGCAGGCTCGATCAATCTGGTGATTCACCACATCGACTCGCCACCGCACTTTTTCGAGATGCACCTGTCGAAGCTGATGGACGAGCTCCTGACCAACGACACTATCACCTACAACGGCGTCGTCTTTGATCTGCGCAAGGTCATCCACTTCATTAACAACAACCTCACCGGCTGACCGAAGCAAAATATTCTTTTAGTTAAAAAAATAAAAATAAATTGGACCAATATTCATTTAAATTTTAAATGCAACTAGGCAAGTACGAAGATGAACAAGCGACCAGGTGGTGGTGAAGTGGTCGTTCCCTGACCCACCGTGCTGTAGCAGCCAAAAGGGGCAAAGTGGCGGCTTTCGCGCGCTTTTCCAGGTGTTCGCCAGTGCGTCGTCTCCAATCAACAAGATGAAGCGCAAATCCAAGCTGGCGTCCCTTCAGGGCTACGTGTTACAACTTTGAACATTTGTGCAGCACGCGACGGAGGACGTCGGAGCGAACACTCAGGCAGAGCGCTTTAACATTGAGATCCTTCCTCATTCAAGTATGGCTCCCTCCCGGTCCCTTTTCTCTTTAGCAACCGCCCGCTCGGGCTCATCGAGATTCAATTCGTTTGGCAGATGAATGCTGCTTCGGTTGGCGGGAGTGGCTCAGTCTGCTTGGCGCATCCCGCTTTGTCCAAGCGACCAGTGCGCACCGCTACGGCCACCATTGCGCAGATGGAAGACTTGATCGAGGACCTGGTAACGATAAAGAGGCAGAGGTTGGCCAAGCCCAAGGGCTCCTGCTCGTCGCGCAAGAGCTGCCTCAGCATCGCCAGCGGCAGCGTGGACGATGCACTGCTGCTCCCCCACGTGGGCCCCTCAGCCCCGCCCAAGGCCCACTCGAAGTCGCTCATTGTGGCCAGCGATAGCATGAGAAGAAGCAGCACCGAAGACTGCAGCGGTCCTGACCTGCGGGGCGAGGTCGAGGGCCTCAGGGAAAAGGTGCGGTTCCAGCAGGCCCTCATCGCGGGCCTCAGGACCAAGCAGAGCCTGCTGGAGGAGAAGGAGAGCAAGCTCGTCGCCAAGGCCCACCGCCTCGTCCTCCGCGTAGAAGAGCAGGAGCAGGAGATCCGCAAGTTACGCGCCGCCCTCGCCGAGAGGGGCGAACACCACGCCAAGGAGGAGCTCGACTGTCGCCGCCGTGCGGTCCTCCCTCTCGACGGCGACTGCAAGGAGAGCCAGAGCGACGCGTCCACGCCCCCACAGCTCCCCGAGCATGCAGCGGCCGCCCAGGCCAACAGCAGCGACGCCACGGCGGACAAGGGGGAGTGCAGCGACGCGAGCGAAGGCAGCAGCATCATCGTCGCCGCCGGTCTGCCCAGCGGAGACGACTGTCAGCAGGAGGTGGCCGCGCTCGGCTCGGGAGAGGTCGCCGCGTCGCCGCTAACCCACGGGACGGGCCAGCCGCGGGCCCAGCAGCCGGGGGAGGAGCCGGCGGCGGACAGGGCGGGCGAGGGGCGGGGCAAGGCCAAGACGAAGGAGCGGCTCAAGAACCTTATCTCGGGCGGGGCCGGCTCCGAGCAGTTGCTGCACCACCGAGAGCGCAGGAAGAAGCCGAAGAAGAAGATCGACAACGCGCGCAAGGACTTTGAGCGCAAGGACGTGATGCTCAAGCGGGTGGTCGAGCGACTCACTGCCGATCGCGCCGAGGCTTCGGCCTTGGCGGCCAGCACCGCCGGCAGCGGCAGCGGAGAGGCCTCCCCGACGTGCTGCACCACGGCGGCCGCTGAGCCCGCGGCCGAGGCGCGAGCCCTCACCGAGCGGCGTAGCCAAATCATCGCCGAGTTTGTCAGCACCGAGGAGACCTACGTCAACAACCTGCGGACCATGGTGGGGGTGAGTCTCTCTCCCTCCCCCCCCCAATACGCGCACACAGCTGCCTGCTCTGCCGCCACTCGCTGGTCGTATGCTAACGCTGCTTTGTTTGCGTTGACCACCTACGACTGCTGCTGCTACTATTGTTCAGGTCTACCTGACGCCCCTGCGCGAGGCTCTGCTCAACGGGACGGCGATCCTATCCACGGAGGAGATGGAGGTGCGTCCAGTTGTGAGCTGCGAGCGCATCGATGTGAGGCGCGAACCGGAGGCGGCGGCATCAGCAAACTCACGCTCCGTCTCTCTCTCTCTCTCTCTCTCGTTTCGCTTTTGCTTCGTGCGGGGTTCACGCCCACAAGACCCTCTTCAGCCGGGACATAACGATCATGTTCACCCTGCACGCCACGCTGCTCATCGAACTCAAGAGCGCCACCTCGTTCACGTCGGCGTTGGCCTCTTTTGTTCCCTACCTCAAGGTCGCTCCGTCCAACGATGTTTCCCTTCCGACAGCCCGTTGCTGACCTCATCTCGAACCACACACACACACACACACACACACACACACACACACACACACACACACACACTACAAGCAGATCTACACGCAGTACGTGAACAACTTCCCGCACGCCATGGAACTCCTCACACAGAAGACCGCACGCTCCCGACGCTTCGCAGAGTTCATGAAGGTAACCGCCACCGCACGCCGACGACCGATCCGGATCGCGATGGCCTCACTGACGGCCTCCCCCTCTCTAGGAACGTCGCGAGGTGGCCGCGCGCGTTCGATATGATTCACCGCCAGAGTTGGGCAAGACAAACGAGACGCTGTCCTCGCTGCTGGTCATGGTACAGGGTCTCCCCCCTCTGCCCACGTTGGCTCACTAACCCCAACACACACACACACACACACACACACACACACACACACACACACACACACACACACACACACACACACACTACCTTCCGTCAGCCCATCCAACGCCTGCCTCGCTACGAGCTCCTGATCAAGGTGCGTGACCGTGCCCTTTGGCTGCTGCCACGGCGCGTATTCTCATCTTCGCTTCGAATCGGGGTGCGCGGGGACAGGACATAATCAACTGCACGCCGGAGGGATCGCCGCAGGCGCAGGAGCTCCACAAGCTCCTGCAGGCGGTGCAGGAGGTTAACACGCACGTGAACGAGAGCAAGCGCAAGGAGGAGAACACGCAGAAGCTGCTACTCATACAGAAAGGTGCCCCGCCCCTCCTTCGCAAGGCCAGGCCAAGCCAGGCCAGCCGCCCCTCGCTCACGCAGCGGCGACGCCAGGCCTCATCGGGCACAGCGACCTGTCGGTCTTTGATCGCATGGGCCGGAGGTTCGTCATGGAGGGACACATGGGCGCGCGACTCGTTCTGGGTACCCAGTCGCCACCACGCCGCCACACGCGCGCGCAACCGGCCAATTGGCGCTCACGCTGCACTGCTGTCCACGTCTCGCTCTCTCTCTCTCTCTCTCTGTGTGTGTGTGTGTGTGTGTGTTAGGGAAAGGTGGGAGCTCCGCGCTGCCGTCCAAGTGGCGAAAGGTGAAGGGGGGCGACAAGCAGCCCCTTCCCTTCTCGCGACACCTGATCTTCCTCTTTGACGACCTGCTGCTGGAGACCAGGCAGGTCAAGAAGAAGGAGTTCAAGTACAAGCGGGTCTTTCTCCTTAGCGCCATTTCCGTCGACGACTACAACGGTACCGTGTTGTTGTGTTGTGTTGTGTTGTGTTGTGTTGTGTTGAGTTGTGTTGTGTTGTGTTTCAATGATCGTCGTTGAACGTTGCATGTCCGTTATGCACGCACAGGCGATGAGGAGGGCGCGCAGAGGATCTTCGTGATCACGGACGAGGAGGACGGGCGAGTGCTGCACCTCAAGGCCGATTCGGCGCACGAGAAGACGGAGTGGATGCAGACCATCACGAAACTGGTGGACGCCCGTACGTTGTTACCTGCGCGCTATTGCTCGCTCGCTCACCTTCTTGATCTCACTTCTTCTACTTTACTCCTCTCCTCCTTCATCGTGAGGCAGTAGTGGCGCAAAGCGAGGGAGGAGGCGAGCAGCAGCAACACTCTGCCCAGGTGGTCGGCCACTGAAGTTGGGAGATAGATGATGTGGTTTATTACATTAGTGTACATAGCATTGCACAGAACATGAGGCGAATGATAAAGTGGTGTGTTTAGGAAGCACAACTACACCATAAGTGACTTTTTAGTGGACCTGTGGTATTACCCAACATTGGTTTCATGAAAAAGATGGAGCTGAACATAAATTTCGATAAATGGGCAGCAGTCTAGAGAGCGATTGCTAAGTTTCCACAAGCAAGAAGATGGACGTTCCAGAGGATCAGACGCAGCTTCTCCGGTCTCAGCTCACCTTGACTGGCCGCTCGCAAAACTGCACCCGTATCTCCTGCCCTCCCTCTTCTCTCCTCAGTGCCCCCCCCCCTTCCTCAAGGCCTCCCTGCGCGTAGGGTTTGTGGCGAACCCGTTCAAGCGGGAGCGCTGCAAGGAGTGCAGCTTCGACGTGCGTGACCACCGGGCGGATGCCCTGAGCGAGGACGACATCGTCGCCACCATCGCCCAAGCGCAGGGCGCGCAAGGCGGGCACCTCATCCTCCCTGCGCTCCCTGACTGCAACTACGGTACATCCTCCACTTCCCAGCACCACCTCGACTCACTCCGCGGGCAGGCGAAGTACACTTGGGCGGCTACATGGCGTCAGGCAAGACCTACGTCGAGTCTCGACGCATCACCCACGTCCTCAACACCGCCGTACGTTGAAGAACGCAACACCTTCAGAAGAGCAGGTAAAACTCACAGTGGCGGGGCGAGCGTGGTAACAGAAGGGGCTCGAGAGCTTCTTCGTGGGCTGGGCCAAGCAGCTGCCGGGCCTGAAGGAGAAGGGCGTCGTGTTCTTCAGGTACCACGCGCTACTCGGCCCACACTTCTACCCCCCACTCCCACTCACGACAAGGGTTGATGAGCAGACTGGAGTGGATGGACACGCACAACCAGAAGCTCAACTGGGAACAGCCGTGGGATACCCTCATGGAGGCCGTCCTCTTCATCGAGGAGGGCCGCAGGCAAGGGGGTATGCCCCCCTCCTTCATTACTTTAGTCCTCCTCCTCCACAAATCCTCATCACATCGCCCAACCCACGCCCACAGGCAACGTGGTGGTCCACTGTGCACAGGGCAGGTCGCGTAGCGCGACAGCTTTGATTGGCACGCCGTCCCTCACGACTGACAGCTGCACTATAGTGTGCTGACGCGGTTTGGTGGCCGCTTCAGCGTACATCATGGCCAAGCAGGGCCTGGGCGTGGAGGAGGCCCTCACCCTGGTGCAGAGCAAGCGCCCCGAGGTCCAGCCCAACGCCCACTTCCTGGCCCAGCTACACGAATTCCACAGCTCTCCGGTTAGCCCCACTCTCCTCTCCTCTTCCTGTCTCACCCCGTTGGCTGATCGTTGTGTGATGCGCGCGTCACCGGTGCAGGAGTTGGAGCGGCTACGCGCCCAGCTGGCAGGCAACTAGAGGGCTAGCCGCGGAGAGCTGACGAGGACCGCTTGTCTATCGATAGTAGACGATCGCATGTAGATTACAACTTTATATTAAATAGGCCTTCGCGATTCACGGCTCGCCGGTTTCGTCGACGGCGAGCGAGGTGTGGTAGGCGTCCTCGGAGCCGAGATAGGGCAGCGAGCACAGCGTGTCGATGAGGGCGGGGTCGCGCTTGAAGTGGAAGCCGTTCTTGATGAGCCCCTGCATCTGTTTGCGTCGCCCATCAGCATCCCCCCTCCCGCAGTGAGCCACCGTTCCCTTCCGCACACGCGGCGTGGCACATTGTGCCAGGTGGCCACGCACCTCCTTGATGACCAGCGCGTTCATGCAGTGGTAGTACCAGTGGACGCAGATCTTGTCGCCCCAGTCCAGGTTGAGGAACGGCGTGTAGCCATCGCTCACGAAACTACGCACGCCCGCACGCACGCACACGCAACGGTGTCAGCCGCCTGATAATATTCTGTTGTGTGGCGTGCGGCGTGGCCGGACCTGAGGTCGACGAGGTGCATGCCGAGATAGGGCACGCCCGGCGGAGTCATTGTCTCGGCGAGGGCCCGCAGACGCCGCCTGGTCGAGGTCTTGGTCAACGCCTCCAGAGTCTTGACCGTCGACTTGGACAGATACTGAGTCCAGAGAGGCAGAGAGCGTGCGCGTCATGGACCCGTGTTGTTGTTGTTGTTGTTGTTGTTGTTGTTGTTGTTGTTGTTGTTGTTGTTGTTGTTGTTGTGTGTTGTGTGTTGTGTGTTACCTGTCGCGTCTTCTTCAGGCGATGGACAGCGGCGCAGCCCAGTCCGGAGACGATGGCGAGAGTCGACGTGAGGTCCTAGCGGGCCGAGCGTGAGCGTCAGGGGAGCGCTTAGCGCGAGAGGATGGGGGGGAAAGTTGTCCCAGAGACAGAGCGGGAGGTCTGGCATGCGTACCTGGATCTTGAAGGAGTGGTTGGCCACGTCGACCCACTTCTCCAGCAGCTTGACGCGCTGCTTCATGATTCGCTCCGTGACGATCGTCGTGGCCACGTAGCCCGCCACCATGTTGAAGTAGTCCACCAGCTGGCGCACGTTGGGACACGTCTGCGCCTGATACTTCCACCTGGCCCAGCCCACGCCCCCCCCCCCCGATCCGATGCAGCAGCCACAACCGTCAGTCGAGCAAAGAGCGAAGAGACGGGCGATGGGGGGGAGGGAGGGAAGAATGAGGTGAGGTACCGCATGTTGAGCAGCTCGTCGTGCGGCAGCTGCGCGAACAGCTCCCACGCGAGCAGGGCCATTTGTCGAGCGAGCTTCTTCGAACTGCGAGTTGGAAATGTTAGCACGCACGCACGCGCACGAGAGAGACCCGCGGGGGGGGGGGGCACACGTGCCTAGTCTTGGACAAGTCGATCACTCGCCAGTTGGTCTCTCCACCGCCGTCGCCGCTGTTCTCGGCTTCGGCCTCCTTGCCTGTGTTTGACGATGACGATGACGACGATGAAGATGAAGATGACGACGACGAGGCGGCGGCGGCGCCGCTCGATGCGTGGCTAGCCCTGGACCGGTCGGGAGTGACGGTGGACGAGCCATGAATGCGGGGCGTGATGACGATGCGGCGGACCGGGTCGGTCGGCTTGAGCGCCGCCGAGTACAGTTGCAGGAGCTGGTGGAAGGCCTTCTCCAGCGGGTGGAAGGTCAGATGTGACTCCAGGAACGCCTGCATCTGCGCTGCCAGCGCCGGATCGTTTCTGAAGCCGAGGTGCATGTGCGCAAGTGAGCACGCAAGATCGCACGATCACACACACACACACACACACACACACACACACACACACACACACACACACACACACACACACACACACAAGTGAGGCACCTGAAGTGGCCGGGCTGCTCTTTGATCCAACATTTGACGACGTGGACAACCCTGTGACATACACACACATCACACATCACACAAGGAGATGAGATTGAACGAGTGGTGGTGGGGGTAGGGGAGTGCAGGGCCGGTATACATGTTCTGCACGGGCGCGAGCTTGTGCTTGCGCCACAGGAGCTGGTAGTCGCGCGAGTAGCCCCTCGGCATGATACACAGACTGCACACGCCAGCATCGAGTCAGAGTATTAGAATAGTGTTCCACTTTTAATGAGGAAAAAAAGATTAAATATACTAATACAGAAATATTAATTATTATTTATTTATCGAAAGCCAAGAATATTAAAAAAAATGTTTTTTTTAATAAACGGCCAAGGGAGAGTATTGCGTACTATTCCTCGAGCATTCGGAGCACCTCGACGCTCGACATGAACGACTGATGCGTGAGGAGGAACTGCGACACCATCGGGTCGTCTGCCAAACACGAGAGCGCGAAACGTCACACGTTGCCGCCGCCAAGCCTCTCTCACTCATCCGCCCCAAACGCCAATGTGTGGTCACACGCGCAGGTGCGTGTGGAGGGAGAGGAGGAGGGGAGTGGCGGTTACCCAGCGACGAGAGCTCGGTGAGCATGTAGTTGACGAGACCCCACGGCGTCCCGCCTACGATGTACAGGTCGTCCCTGCTCGCCCCGAACTGCTGGATCGGCGTGTCCTGTTGTGTTCGGGGGATCCAGATATCAACCCCACCACCACCACCCTCATCAGCCACATATATGCGTGGCCGTCGCGTTGTCGTTGATCATCAAAAGAAATAGGCTCGCGTGCGTCGGGGCTGGGCTTACCCAGGCGAATTGGGCCAGCACGACCTCCTGCTCGCGGATCTCGACCTTGGTGAGGCTCCGCACGGCCTTCTCCTTGACCAGCTGCAGGAAGTCCTCCCGGCTGCTGACCGTCGCCTGGGGCCGAGCCGACGACCAGATCTGATCCTCCTCCTCCCGCCCTCCCCTCCCCGCAGGCTGCTTCTTGCCCTTGCCCTCGCCCTCGCCCCGCTTGCCCCTCTCGTCGCCTCCTTCGTCGTCGTCGTCGTTGTCGTCGCTCTCGTCGTCCGAGTCGTGAAGGCCCTGACCGTCGCCGCCTTCGTCGTCGTCGTCGTTGGTGATGTGGCGCCACCGGGCCTCCTCCTCGTCGCCCTCGCACTCGCGCATGCTCCGCTTCACGCGCTTGTGCAGGGTCTGCACGTACCACTCCTTCCACCGCCCGCGGTGGCCAGCTTCGTGGTGGTGGTGCCCGTCGCCAGCGCGGTCGCAATCGTCGTAGTCGTCCACGGCTCGGCCCTTGGTGAGGTAGGAGTCGTCGCCCGCATGCCTGGCCTTGGCCCTGCTCATGCTGGGCCTGGCCCGGTGCCGCGCCGGCTCCTTGCCGCGCTTGGACGAGCCCGTCCGCCCATTGTGCGCGGGCACGCCCTCGCCGCAGACGGCCTCACGCACCTCGCCGGGCAGCTCCGCCGGCAGCGTCCACCCACGCTTGACCGCAAGACCCTTCCATAACCTATTTAGATTTATTATTATTATTATTTTGAGACTATTATTTCACGCAAAACTAAATATATATATTTAAAAATGGTGGGGAGAGGTACGTGTCGTCGTGGGCGAGGAGGTGCCAGGCGCGATTGACCTGCCCGACGGCACATAGATCGATGCCGTCGTCCAGGTTACTGAAGATGGCGCACAATATCTCGTCCGAAAGAAGTTGAATGGGGGAGGCACGCAGGTCGTCCCTCACCGAAACCTCGCGGCTGAGCTCCTTGCACTTCCTCCCTTTTCCACTTCCATTCGATGATTTTATTTTCCCTCCTGCGTTGTGCATTTAGTTTGGTGGAGACTCTCTTGGAGAGTCATAAACTTACAAATTAGCAATTACAGGGCGTTCTCAAGGCACGTCAGCGCCTTCATTAAGACGGGAATGGAGATAGGTTGCTAGGATGTGAACGACGAATGGCAACCGGACATCTCTACCCGGTACCTTTTTATGGCCAATACAGAGGTAAATTAATGAGAACAACACAACGGGCTCATACGCGTTACTCATCCCGCCCCGGCACTGAAGATGGTGGGCCGCCTTCTCCTCCAGGGCGCACTGATGGCTGTAGTTCTTCAGCTAGGTACCTGAACAAACCACACTTGCACACCTCCCATCGGAACGCTAACCCCAGCCTATAACATCAGGGTTGTGCGCCACCCCCAGCCCCTCGCCTAGCCCTTCACCTACTCCTCTTTTCCTTTTTTCGAACGTGAGCGCAAACGTGCGGCTGGCGCCTGTCCTTCGCTTCAATCTATCAGCGCCGCAAGTGGATGTCCTCCCAAAAGGTGCGCGTCGTATACCTCTGGTGTAGTCCCTTAACTCCGTGAACACGCTTATGCTTGTTGCCCCCTGCTCACTGCAAAAGCGCACAGCCGACAATGGCACGGTGCTGCCCGTGCCTTTGCTGGGCGTGCGGCTCGTGCGCGTGGCACAGCTCAACGCCAGCGGAGCGGTGGTCCTCCCTGCCGCTTTCGTCAACGGTTCGAGTTGCTCTCTCACCTTCCTCTTCGCCACGACCACTTGGTGGTAACATGCGTGTACGCGTGATCACAGGGACCTGGACAAAGCTGAGCAGCAACTCGCTCAATGCCAGCGAGTCCTTTGTCTACGCCTGTCACCTTGCCTTCCCCAACGGGACTGCGCTGCGTACAGAGCCGGCGGTGCTACGGCTGCAGCTCTACATCTTCAACCGGTCCACTAATCTGAACCTGGACCGCCTGCTGTCGTACAACGTCACGCCGGCCTACTCCAAGTTCACGGTGAGCATCGCCAACTGGCCCTGGCTCTCGACCGAAGCCAACGCCGCCGATCGTCTCGAGCTTCGAGTGCGCATCAGCCCGCCGTTCAACGGCAGCCTGCAGTACAGCAACGAGAGCAACGGCCTCGTCCAGACCTTCACTCTGACCGGCCAGTACCTGCCACCCTTCCTCGCGAAGCTTCTCAATGGCCGCCAGCTGGTGCGACGGATCCGTCTGGTGGACGCGGTCGACCTCGACGGCGATTTGGTGGTGACCAACACCACCGCGTTGGTAGGCGCCGAGATGAGCAAGGTGATGTACTCGCTCGACGCCACGACATCATCTCTGGTGCTATCGTTTGGCCGCTTCAATTCCACCCTCGTCTACGATCCCGGTACCGCTCAGCCCGCTCTCTGTGGCGAGATCTCGTTTTCGGTGGGCGTGATGTTTGGCTCACGACGTGGCACCAAACAACAGACATCGGAGTATTGCTCGAGGGAAAGGAGAACGGCGGAGGAGGTGTTGGAGGGGGGAGCGACAACACGGCCCTTATCGTGGCCGTGTCGGTCGTTGTGCCCGTCGCCGTGTTACTCGTGCTGGCAGTGGGCGTGGGTGTTCTCGTGGTCACCTACCGAGCGCGGAGGCACTTTGCCGAGGCAGCCATCACGTCGGCCGACAATGTTAACTTCTCCTCGGCGGATCTCTGAAGGCGGTGATTGCATGTGTCGACAGTGTATTAGATAAACCTTTTAAGGTGCTGTGCCTGCGGCCAGACAAATACAACAACAGTGAGATGGGGAAGACAAGGGCTGCTTGGCACTGTCTTGGGCCGAAGCTGATTCTTATCGTTATAGTATTCTGCTACCTGGTAGACTTGGGTACGAGTGCTGGCCCCAAGATCCCCAGTGCAATGGGCACACTCACAGTGGCGGTGCGTTGTGGCAGGTGCCTGCTTGACGGAGGCCTCCGCCAGCCCGCAGTTTCTCTTTTCCTCGGTGACAACTGCAGCACGACTGGCCCCAGTGCTGCGGTTCAACCTCTCCGCACCACAGGTCGACGCTATGCCCAAAGGTGCCTGTTCCTCCTATTCCCCCGCAGCAGCGCTCATGTCTCACACCTTTTCCTGGCCTGTGCAGCCGACAATGGGACCGTGCTGCCGCTGCCTGTGTTAGGTATGCGGCTTGTGGAGGTGGCTGAAGTTGGTTTGGATGGGTCAATCACTCTGCCCGCCTCCGTTGACCACGGTAATCCTGTTCCTCGTCTCTTGTGTGTTGTGTGTGTTAACACACAAGAGCGTTACCGCAGGCAACTGGAGCAGGGAGAGCAGCAACGCGCTCAACGCCAGCCAGGCGTTCGTCTATACCTGCCAGCTGGCCTTCCCCGATGGAACTGTGCTGCCGGCGGAACCTGCCGAACTTCGGCTGCACCTCTACATCTTCGATCGCACTACCAATGTGACGCTGGACCGCCTTCTCTCATTCAACGTTGACACGGTCTTCTCAAAGATGACGATGAGCATCACCAACTGGCCCTGGCTCACCGCCTCCGAGCACGCCGAGGACCGTCTCGAGATGCGACTACGCATACTGCCCCTATTCAACGGCAGTGAACTCTTCAGCAACGAGAGCGATGGCCTCCTACGCACCTTCACCCTCAAAGGACAAGCGCAGCCGTCTTTCCTGGCACCACTCTTGAACGGTCGCCGACTAGTGAGGCGCGTTCGGTTGATCGACGCCGTCCAAATCGACGGCACGCTGGTCATTACCAACTCCTCCTCATTGTTGGTTGCTGGGAACAGGAGCAAGGTGGAGTTTGCTTTGAACGCCACCACGTCCGATCTAGTGCTGTCGTTTGGCCGCTTCAACTCCACGCTCGTCTACGATCCCGGTACCGCTCTGCTCTCTCGACTCGCAGTCCAGAGCACGAACATCACGAGATGGCTTTTGTGCAGACTTCGGAGTGTTGTTCGAGGGAAGCGAGGACAGTAGCGAAGGAAGCGACAACACGGCTCTCATCGTGGCCGTATCGGTCGTGGTGCCCGTCGCAGTGGCCGTCGTAGTCGCAGTTGTGGTAGGCGGGGTGGTGCTCGCCTATCGCGCCAAAGCCCGCCACGGTCTCAGAGCCAAGTCGCCCTCTCTCGTCAACTTCTCTGGCGAGGACTTGTGACGGTGTGCTCGTATTTTTCCTCCTCAATTCTCACCCTCCATTTACTGAACCCACGTGACCAGTAAGGAAGGAACCAGGCGGGTTAAAGCATTAAAAGTGAAGTGCGAGTCGCGCGATGGAAAGGTCCATGATACGTGAGTGCACCCTGCCCCCTCCACTCCACCGGACCAGCGATTTTATTGTGGTCGTGTGCGTGGCGCAGTGCGAGTGAGGACTTGTGGAGGGTACGCCCACCCAGCGACTCTTGCCCCCAAGGTTGGCCCGTTGGGTCTGGTATGCGCGTGCCTTTGCCTGCCGTATATGACATCTGGGAGCACAGGCACTGACACAGAATCGCACCCCAGTCCCCCAAGACGCTGGCCGACTCCATCGAGAAGGCGACCCAGGACTGGAGGCTTTACAAAATAGACGTCGAGCTGCACCTCCACGCCGTGGATGGGAGGCGTTGGCAGCTCGGGGAGGTGGTGCTCGTACCTTCGACGTCGCTGCTCGTTCGCCGAGCATTCCATAACAGCACCCAGGGGAAATGGCATGCCGGACAACACGGCGCTCCGCACGCCGAGCCTCTGCCAAACGGCTCAAAGCGTGAAGTCGGCTGTCCCAGCGGAGGAGGCACCATCCTCTTTGCCGAGGTACCACCAATAACTGATTATCCAGGGACTGTTGGCGAACGGACGCACTCCTAAATCGCGATCCTCAGGTGCTGGGGATTGCCAAGCTTTTGCGAGAGCGGGAGATCAGCCGACACCAGCGATTCATGGAAGGCAAGGAGCAGCCAGTTGGCCGTCGACGCACGACCTCGCCCTGCATCGCCAAGGACATGAGAGGAACCGTCAAGGAAGTGCTGGGCGTCGTGCACTCCCTTCACGGACTCGTGGAGGGAGAGCCGGCGGCAGTCTGGGTAGCACGCATGGACAGCGACCAAGCCCTTGTCGCGAGAGTAAACCAAGAGGTCGACAGCAACTAGGGGTCTGTTGGGTGAGAGCTGTGCAGATAAATAAACGTAAAAGTGGTTATGTCGGAGGAGGCTCTGGTGGAGGAGTGGCGGGATGGGGAGCTGGTGGGCCGGTACGGGGAGGTTGTCCAGTCATCTCCAACAGCGCGGAAAGAGGGCGAGTCAGGAGGCAAGAGGAGGAAAAGCAGGGGTTGGGACTTGTGGCAAAGTGTGCTGCTCCCAGAGGGTTATCCCGAGAGCGTGTCAGAAGACTACGCTGTCTACCAGACGTGGGACACGGTTCAGGCGCTGTGTAGTTCCATCACAGGGCTCCTTTGCACTCGTGCTCTCCTTCAAGGCACCCCCCCCCCCCAAAACTGCCCACCGCAACTGGCCTTGCTGAGCAGGAGCTTTCAGGCGTGGGCGTGGGGGAGGTTGGTGCTACGCCTGGGGCGGCTGCAGTGCAGTGGGCGCTGCGAGACGGCGCTGGCATGGTCGGTCGCATCGCCTTCGCCTGGTTGCAAGTACACGGTCTACTCACCCTCTCTTCTGCGCATGATCCCCTAATGCCCTGCGCCTCATAGGGAAGCGAGCTCGACAACAACGCCAAGACATGGCGCCTCATGGCCGACATCCTGAACGGTATGTGTGTGTGCGCATGCTCAATAGTAACAGTACGTACTGAACCGGCGAATGCTTTCATTCAATAACAGACATTGGGATGACGCTTGAACTGCTCTCGCCTCTCTTCCCGTCCTACTTCTTCGCTCTCGCCTGTGCAGGGTACGTGCTCGCCTCTGCACGAATAAGCCCAGTGCTAACGTCTCTGGGTCACAATGGTCGTCTAGGAGCTTCTGCAAGGCCATCGTGGGCGTGGCCGGCGGTGCCACGAGGGCAGCCATCACCGTGCACCAAGCACGCGCCGACAACATGGCAGGTACTGGTCCCCAATCCTCGCTCTGCCGCAACGCAAGTCCTGGACTCCAAAGTGCTGCGTGATCGTAGACGTCGCTGCCAAGGACGGCAGTCAAGAGACAGCAGTGACCCTGGTGGGGCTCATCCTTGGCCTCATTATCACACCGCTCGTGGACGACCACTACGCCATGATCTGGCTCTTGTTTGCCGTCTTCACCGCGGCCCACCTCTTCGCCAACTATCGGGCAGTGCGCGGGCTCGTCATGGACACGCTCAACCGTCAGCGGCTCAACATCGTCGTGAGCCACTACCTCGACTCTCCGGGCCGGGAAGTGCTGTCCCCGGCCCAGACCAGCGCTCGCGAGTGGCCGCTCTGGTTCGCCTTCATGGACTCGGGCCATCCGATCAGGCTTGGGGCCTCGCTCGCGGCCCTGTTCCCTCGGCTTCGCCTGCCATCGTCGCCCGCCTGCGCTCTTCCTCGCCTTACCGCTCGCTGCCCCTACCTCGCCTGCCTTCGCCTTCCCGACGGCGCGGCGCTTCTCCTCCCTTCGCCCCTCCTCGACAGCTCCGACGTGCACGCTTACGGCGACGAGGAGTGCAGCATTGCAGGCCGCCTGGCTATCGAAGTGCTGCTGCGACAGGACGCCGATCACAGCGTAGTGATCGAGGCATACGCCGCGGCCCTCCTCGCATGCCGCACCGTGAACGTGATGCGAGAGCAGGGGCGTTTGTCCGGAGCTCAACCGCTCACCTTCCGCCGCCTGGCCTCCGCCGTGCACAGCGAGCAAGCGCTCCTCCTGCAACCCCTGGTTGCCGCCCTCGCCGCTCGTGAATGGCACACGACCCGGTCGCTGCTCGGTCCTGGACCCTACCGCTACCGGCCTCAATCCTAGTCGCTTGCCTTTGCTTCGTCGCAGCTCCTCTGGCGGCAGAGCTTGTCTACGTCAGGCGCCGCACGCTCCTCGCCAGAGCTTTCTTCGCGGCGAGAGCAGCGATAAGGCGGGATCACGTTCCCACTTTCTTCTGTGGTATTTGTGGAATGTGCGTCGACATACACGCCGCTTTTCCCCGTGAGCACTTACGGTTACCCCCGTAGTCAGAGCGTCTTCTCGCTGGTGTGTTTGGTCTTTTGGCTCCTGTTGCACAGTTCTACCGGCCTCTTTCACTTTATCCTCACTTATCACCACCAACAGCAACAACAGTACGACCACACCCAAACACCGGGGCTCTTTCTTGCATCAACGAGGGCAATTTGAGATTCCCATTCCTTTTGGGGAGAGATTAATCTGTTCATTTTTGCCTTCCTCAGAGATGCAAACGCACAGGGTCGCATCGCGCATGAGCAAGCTGGGCACCGAGACTGCCTTTGCTGTTTCTCTCGAGGCCGCCAAGGTGGCCGAGACTGGCAAGAAGGTGTACCCGTTCCACATCGGCGACCTCGATTTTGCCTCGCCCGATTTCGTCGTGCAGGCGATGAACAAGGCCATCGCCGACGGTAAGACGGGCTACTGTGCTGGTGCAGGCATTCTGCCCCTTCGCAAGCGCCTGGCTGAGGTGCTGGGAGAGCAGAGAGGCGTGACCTTTGGGCCCGAGAACATCTCGGTTCAGAGCGGCGGCAAGCCGGTCATCACCAAGCTTTTCGCCTCAGTTATGGAGGAGGGCGACGAGGTTCTCTACCCGAGCCCTGGCTACCCTATCTACGAGTCGCAGATTCAGTACCTTGGCGGCGTCCTCAAGCCCTACACGTACATCGAGAAGGAGGATGGCTTTGCCCTTGACCTGGAGGGTCTGCGAAGGCAGATTTCCTCCAAGACCAAGATCCTCGTCTACAACAACTACCAGAACCCTATGGGTATGCTCTCTCTCGGTAGCATGGGAGATGATGGTGATGGAGATTAATCGCTCTCGACCGTTTCATTTTCATCATCAGGAATTGCCAGCTCTGATGAGGAGATGGCCGAAATCGCCAAGATTGCGATCGAGCACGACCTTTTGGTCTTGTCAGACGAGGCCTATTTCAACATCCTCTACGACAACGCCAAGGGCAAGAGCATCGTCTCGCTTCCCGGCATGCTCGAGCGCACGGTCATCCTTTACACGTACTCCAAGTCGTGGGCCATGACTGGCTGGCGTCTTGGCGCTGCCGTTGGCCCGCAGTGGATCATCAACCTCATCAACAAGCTCAACACCAACGACGAGTCCTGCACCACTCACTTCATCCAATGGGCCGGTATCGAGTGCCTCACCAAGGAGGGCGAGAAGTACACCGCCGAGGTTGTGAGCAAGCTGCAGGAGAGGAGGGACGTGCTGGTCGAGGCTATCCGTCAGGTACGCCCCTCATACTCCTTCATGTCGATCACCTTTGGCCTTTTTTATTATTATCTCACGCTACGTTATGCCATACGTAGGTGCCCGGCTTCAAGTGCCACTCGCCTCCCGCCGCGTTCTACCTCTTCGTTAACGTGACCGAGGCCATGGAGAAGCTTGCCCTCACCAGCTACGAAGAGTTCAGGAGGACCATTCTGGACGCTACTGGCGTTGCGTTCTGCACGAGGGAGCACTTTGGCGCTTCGCTGCCTGGCGAGACGCAGAAATACGTCAGGTAGGAGTCTGCTCTGCTTCTTGTTCTCTCTCTCTCTCTCTCTCTCTCCTCTTGCACAGCCAATCTCACCATGCTGTGTGTTCTACAGGTTCGCCTACTCAGGCATTGGCCTTAAGGACATCCAGGAGGCCGGCAGACTGCTGAAGGACTTCATGGAGAAGGTGTACAAGAGCGAGACGACTACGGCCTAAGTTCGTCTTGCGGTTCCCTTGTGTACAACTACGCCGCCGGTTGCCTCTACCACGAGATTACTACTTTGCAAGCGATTTTGATCTCTACACACCAGTCTGAGAGAAGAGAGAGAAGAGAGTTTGGTGCGTCGTCTTCTCTTAATTTTACCTTCTCCTCTCTCCTCTTGATGTACCCACAAGGCCTAGGGCCTCGATTTAGAACACTAACAAGGATAGCAAAAAAGCCTTCACGGAGTCAGTTGGTGCCGTTGTCAAGAGGTTCTTCGTGAAGTACAGTGCAGCGAACAAGAGAGTATTTACATGAGAAGAGCGTACATGCCTCTCTACAGCTCAGGGATCCCTTCGGCTGGCAGCAGAGGATAGGGGAAGAAGAGCTCAGCGCCCACCATGCGCCACCACACCCACACCAGCGGGATCGGCATGAAGCAGCGGCCCACCGACTCCACCCACCAGCCAATGGAGTCAATGGGGCAGGAGCCCCAAAGGGTGTTGTAAGCCAAGTAGAGGATGCTGAGCAGGCCAAGGACGATGGCAATGCAGTGAAAGGCGGCTCGGCGCTGTTGCTCGACTAGGGCCCCGGCGTAGAGCAAGCGAACCATCTCGACATCAGCGCCGACAGTGTAGAAGGGCTCGTCCAGGAGAGCACTCATCGTTTCTGTTCGTATCGGCTACTACCACTCCTCGAAAGCTGTCAGATGAGCACGCGCAAGGGAAACGAGGAGCAATGCCTAAAGCTGCCTGCTCGTGGCCTTTTTGTGGTCGTGTCGACTGAAAGGTATGCAGACCAGGAAAAAGGCGCCAAAGTGCAGCAACATCAAAATGCAGACCGATCAATGGAGCACGGCACACTTCACGGGGACCAAGATCAACAAAGTGCGATGGTTGCCGCGGTATGATCAGATCGGTCGTGCCTCCTTCTTCACTACCGGAACCTGGGAGGAAGCGGTACGGCATAGCCCTGATTCTTCGACCATTTGTTTCAAATCAGCCAGCTGGTTTGAATGATTCACACAATGCTTGCCTGCCAAGGTGAACAAAGTCACGTTGTGGCAGCTCAACTTGCCCGAGGGAGATGACAAGGGTGCGGAAGTTCCTTTCGAGTGCTACGAAGCGACCCACCACGGAGGTGTCACAGATCTTAAGGTACTGCCTGCTCGTTCTACGCGTGTGCGCTCACACTGGCTTGCCCGGCCTCCGCGCGAGACGAAAGCACTCACGTCCCGAAAAGGCGGTGGAAGCGAACAGCCAAGTGTACGTCCTCACAACGTCGACCAAAGGCTCCTACTCGCTCTATCAGGTGCCGCAAGATCTTTTCACTGGCGGTATGCACTGCACACCTCGTAGCTGCCTCTTTGTCTTGCTGCGCTTTTCTCACTACTTGTGTCTCGCGACTCACTTTACCGACGCATCTAGACTTCGACGAAGGTCGAGTGATGGTAAACTGCGCTCTCGTTCTGTCCCCCTTGTCCCCTGCTTATCGTGACACATCGTCAATCGGTCACAGACCCTCCCAAGAGAGTTGCTCGCCTCAAACCTCCACACATCGGCTGCCACTGGTCTCGACTACTCGCCTGAAATGCAAGAGGTGGTCACGGTGGGAGAAGATGGAACCATCAACAACCTCCAGCTGACTGCTACTGAGCCTCACGTCTCTTTCGGTCCGTGCTCCGTCGTTATGAGTGTTGATGGTGAGTCGCGGAGCTGACAGTGTCTGCGCCGCAGTACGAGCCGAAAGTTGCTCCTTCACTTCTGTGCAGTACATGACGCCGACGACTATTCTCACAACCGCGAGCAACAACACTCTGAAGATCTGGGTACGTGCATCTATGTTGGTCTCTCGGGTGTGGCACCAGCACGCAGTCATGACTTACGCGTTATTGCCTTTGTCTCCGCAGGATCTTCGAGCCAAGACCGTTTTCAACGAGTTGAAAGAGTAACTCTCTCATCCTTCCAGGATCATGCTGCAACTGGAGGTGCCTGGCACATTTGCTCACAGCCTCCCCTTCCTACCCACCCAACAGCACGTCCAAGGAGGGAATCATCACCAGCGCCACACGGCATCCGTTCCAAATCCACCGTCTGACAACCGCCTACAGCAACGGGTCGATTGCTCTGTGGTACGGCTCGCACTTTGCTCAGCTTACCATGATGTGACACGTGAATTCATGCGCTCAAGTGGCTTCTCTCTCTGATATCAGGGACCTTCGTCGGAATGCTCCGTTCATGCACCTGGACAAGGCACACACAAGCCATGGTAGATTGATTGACCTTTCTCTTTTCTTGCTCCTTTTTCTCCCTCATCGTCCTCTTCAAGCTCACCGTATCTCGCGTCTGTGCAGTGTGGGAGGTTCAACATCACGCCACCGCTCCCGACAACTTGTTCTCCTGCTCCGAAGACGGCATCCTTTGGCACTGGGGTTCCTCCTCCCTATCCTCTGCCGCCAGCGCCTCCCGCCCGACAAGTTGAACCTCTCCCGCTCACGCTCGCCCCACCATAATGTGGCGTCCTCTGTCTACACTGTGTGGTGTGTGCGCAGATCTGAAGGCCATCCAGCAGGTCGGTGGACGAGGACCGTTGGCCGCCGACGACCGCGTGACCGAGGAGGTGAGCAGCAGCAGGCGCGCGGTGGTCGCCGACAAGCTGGCTATCAACTCCTTCCACGTCAATCCGGAGACCAACGTGCTCGTGAGCGCGGGCGACACCCACTCCCTCCACTTCCGCTCCTCTGTCGTTCGCTGAGCTCGCTGTCGACAACAAAATTTGAGAGTTTGGTCGCCTACTGTGGAAGTAAAGATTGCTTCTCGCTTCAAAAAGCGTACATGGCCGGCCCAGCACAGGCCCTGGTAGCCCTCACTTGGTGCCTTGCCCTTGCCCTCTTCGTAATCGGTACGATTGGGATTCGGGCTTAGATTGATTTCCATCCAGACCCTGATTTCATGCATCTTGTGCAGGAGGTGAGGCCGCTGCTGGATTCTGCGCGGGGGATCGGCCGTACATAGCAGATGCAGTCGTGCCGGACGGCTTCTGTGCCATCCAGTGGGCCTCCGGGCTGAGCCGCCCCAGGGCCATACGGTACCGCTTCGGGATACCTCTTGCCCCGTGCGTTCTGGTCTTGACAAGTGGACCCTTTGAACGTGACAAGGTTCGTCTCCAACGGGGACGCGATCGTGGTCGAGTCCAACTCCGGCAGGATCCTCGCCCTTTGGGACGACAACAAGGACGGCGTCTCTTCGGGTAAGTAAGCGCTTTTGGCTGTTTATTTGTTTAATTTGATTTAATTTCTGGGCAGCGTGGCTCACACGAGTCGTATCATTCAATTGCAGGTGCTGAGCGTGCGGTCCTGGTGACCATGGGCGGTCTCAATCACGGCCTGGTCATCGACGAGAAGAACGGCTATATCTATGCCTCCACGTACGCAGCTGAAAATGGCAATCCATCAGTGCCCAAGGTCGTGATCTGAATACATGTTGCTCCTCTCATTGTGCCATAGCTCGCATGATGTGTGGAGGTGGCACTACTCGGTTGGCCAGCGCTCGAGCCTGGGTTTGGGCGACAAAGTCATCTACAACATCCCCTGCTGCGGGCACCTCACCCGCACTCTCGAGATGGACGACGAAGGCAACCTTTACGTGAGGTAACCCATGGCTTCGCCAGGCCGACTGGCTGGCTCCTCAAATCTGTGTGTGTGTGTCGCTGCGACAGCTACTAACCGACCAATCGCCTCAGCGTGGGAAGTTTGAAGAATGTGGATCAGAACGATGCGAGCGCGATGATCCGCCGCTTCGTCAATCCTGCCGCCTTTCTGATCTCGAGCAACTGGGACAGTGGTGAGATATGGGCTCGAGGCAAGTGGTCCCCTTCACGCGTCAGCACAGCCCCTCGTGCGCATAGTTGGGAGGCTGCAGCTTAGATTCCGCTTGGATTCATCCCAACAGGCATGCGCAACGAAGTTGGCCTCCGCTTCGACTACAGCAGCCCGCGCCGGCTTTGGGGAGTGGAAAACGGAGTGGATAACATCCAGCGTGTGTACGTAGTGTTGTTTTCGCTTTCGTTTGTTTACAAACTGCACTTTCACCTCACGGGACCGCAACGGCAGAGATATGGGAGACGTGCACAACGACAACCCCTCCGAGGAGGTCAACATATTCGACAAGCCGGGCGCCTTCTACGGCTATCCCTACTGCTGGTCGGCCCTTTCTCTCTTCGTCAACAGTTGTCATGCCTTAGGCATTTGCGCTGTGAATAGGCGCCCATTCGCCTCACCGGCGACGCTAATATCCTCGTCCTCTTCGCAGGTCCGAGTACAACCTACATAATTCGAGACTTGCGCCAGACGTCAATCCCACCCACACGAGAGGCACTCAGTGGCTGCACCCTACCTTCCGGCGAGACAGTCGCTTCAGGTACAGGGCCTGCCCCCCTCCCTCAACCCGAAACGTGTGGCCTGTAGCAGCGCAGCTCATGCGGAGGTGCGGTGGGCCACAGCGATGCCTGGTGCGACGACCCCGCGAACGTGGTCAAACCGGTCTATAACCTGCAGGTCGTCGACTTATCAATTGATTGGGCTGAGACCGAGTAGGTTCGCCATATCTGCTCGCACTGATCGTCTGTGCGTTTTTTTGGGTTTGCGGGCAGGCCCACACGGCGCCGATGGACATCGTGTTCTACAATGGGACCGGCTTCCCGGCGTCATGGAGAGGCGACGCGTTCATCTCTTTGCACGGCTCCTGGAACCGGTAACTCTGCCCATCTGGTTCTCGACTCGGCCATCACAAAACGACTGAAGGCCCGCGCCTTTGATGTGTGCGCGTGTAGGCCGGTGCCTGTCGGGTACAACGTCGTGAGGTTGGTTATGAACCAGACCACGGGCCTGCCCCAAGAGGAGCTGCCGTTCTTTTCGCCCAGGGAAGTCACCAAGCGACACGACGGCCACGAAAGCGATGAAGGTTTGCCAACGCACACATCGCAACACACACACACCACACAAGGCGATGCCTATGCCTCGTTGCTCGCTGAAACGTTCGTTCGTTCATTTGTTCGCCAGGCGAGGACCCCTATCCTCCGGTGCCGGGTTGGTGGGACATCCGACCGGTCTCGCTCGACTTTGGGCCATGCGGTGCCTCGTACGTTCGCGCCCCTTCGCCGCGCTCGATCACTTGTCTCTCCTTCTCCCATTCCCGAAGCTCTCTCTCTCTCTCTCTCTCTCCTTCTTACGGTGATCGTGTCCTTAGGGACGAGTGCCTCTTCATCACGAGCGACAAGAATGGGATTATCATAGCCGTGGCCTTTGGCGGGTGACGATGCAGCTTGCTTGGGCGTCATCGCTACCTCCCCGCTTCCCCAGCAAGCGGGCAACGGCTTCCCCACCGAGCTGCACGATTTTTGTTTATTTGGTTGTCCAGATTTTGGTTGGTGGCTTTGATGATGTCGACAAAATACACTTTGGGCGAGGCAGGGTGTTTCGTGAGGAAATCTACGGGAAAGCGTCTGCTGTTCGTGCGCCTCGGCTTGTGAGCGAGGAGCAGGCCACGAAGAAGAGGAGGGCAGAGAGCGCACCGCAGCACCACCTTCTCCCTTCTCACGTGTATTGCTGTGCCACGCCAACTACATCATCAGGTCCAAACTCACGTCAGAACTCTCAAGCCCCCTCAGAGCAATCACCCCTGCTCTCTCCGACAAGGTACCTTACACTTCACCTCTTAGCCTCTTTCCTCGCAGCTTCAACTCTAACGCTCCGTACTCATCACCACTCCCAGATGGTTGCCTCTGGGTCTACACGCGTGTGGAAGCTTGACGAGGCCGTTCTCTTCAAGGCCGTGCTGTTCGTCTTCCTGGCGCAGTACACCTTTGGTCTCGCGGTCTACCTGCTCACTGCAGTAGTGGCCATGCCGCCCGACCACGACCATAGTGCCGACCCCGGCAGCGACGACTGGTTCGGTGGCTTCTTCCTCGGACTCAACTGCGCCGTCTTTGGCGCCTTCCTGCTCGTGCTCCGCCTTCAGGAGAAGCAGTACGAGATCGACGAAGGGCAAGTGCTGCGCATAATCAACTTCCTTCCTCTGCGCCCCTTCTCCGTCTCTGCTATCTACCCCCTCTCCCAGCTTCAAGACGTCTCCCAGGTGCGTTCGCGTCTTGTCGTGTAGCGCCCACCCATAGCGTGAAAGAAGGGCCACTCTTGGAGCCCCCTCCCAAACACCCTTTTGCTTACTTCAAGTGGCGCTACTCAGGTGCTGCGCAAGGGCGAGGCGTGTGTGCGAGTGGTGGTCAATGGGCCCCAAGAAGACAAGGAGGTGCTGTTCCTCGTGCCCGAGGATCAGGAGGACTTTGTCCGCGCCCTCAGCGCCTACCTGCCCGAAGGTAACGCAATGTTTCCTTCTCCCGTAATGCGTGGCTCAAGTCTCATCGTGTCTACCGCGTTGCCCCCTCTCTTTCCTCTTCCTTCACAGGCCATCCCAACCTGGGACCGGACGGCGTGGCTTGGGTCCAAGACGGTAGCTTCGACTCCTCCGTCTGTAGCCGTCCGCCTTGGCCGTGCTCTCTGGTGATGCGGTACTTCTCTCTCACTTCAATTGCGGGATCCCCAGTGAGCTGATCCGATGCCACCGGTTTCCTCCGCTTCCCCGTAGCGTGCCGACGCCCATCCTCTCATCGCGCGCCACCGAAGCCACCTGGAGCCAGCTCAAGACCTTCGTGGGCACCCTGTTCGTGTGGGTGCTGATCCAGGCGCTACTCTCCAACGTCGTCAGTACGCGCCCCGCCCCTATCCGACCTGGGCGCTCTTATGAAGGCGTTGTTGGTTTTGGCGCTCATCGACTCCTCCCCTCTCCCGTACGCGTTCCAGGCCATCTCAACGTCGACGCCGCCTCGCGCTTGGACATCTGGGTGGGCCACACCGTCTTCTCCTTTGTGGTCTGCCTCTTGGCCGGCGGCTTGTGGAACATGGGCAACGTGTCCGAGGTATGCTCCACGCCCCCCCCCCCCAAACTGTGCCACGAACTCGTCTGACCTGCTCCGCCCACAGTATCGAATCCACGAGTCGAAGCTGCAGCTGGCATCGTCGCTGCCGTTTGTGTGCACGGAAGACCACGACCTCAAGTACGTCAGCTCGGTGACGCTGATGCCCGGCGACGACGTGCTCCGACTGGCCACCGACTCGGCGGAGTCCCCGGTCTTCGTGCTCGGGGACATGCCCTGCGCTGACGCCGCCGGGCAGGAGGCACACGTCTACATCCGGCGAAAGACCGGCCTGCTCGACCTGGCCGTCATGCCCCAGGACGCCGCCGGATTCGCCGGCGTGCTGGCCCAGCAGGCCTCGCGCCACCAGATGGTGGTGTGAGCTCCGAGCCGCGTCCTCCACCATCATGTACATACATACACATATTTGTAAACAGACATCTTCGTGATGAAGACGGCGAAGATGGTACGACGCCAATGCGTTCATTGCGGTTGTGTTGAGGCCACGTGCTTGCAGATGACGCAAAAGGAGTCGGACTTGCCGTCGGCGCCGTCCTGCTGCGAGTTGGAGGCGTGGAAGGTGTTGAGTGTGAAGTTGTTGTAGTTGGCCACCGCCTCGCCCGCCAGGTCCTGCGCCCACGCGTTGACCTGAACCGACAGGCGTTACCACACACAAGTAGTCGAAAGAAGTAAACACTGTAGAATATGGATTATTAATATTTCTATATGGTGTACCATGAGCAGGGCGGCGCTCACGCAAACGCAGACCCAGCTGCCGACGTAGCGGGTGGGGAAGTTCTTGTCCTTGGGGATGAAGCCCAGGCTCTCATGGCTGGCGATGTGCGCCGGCGAGAGGAGCTCCAGGATGCGCGGCTGCACAAACTTGATCAAGAAGTTCCTGATGTCTATACGCCATCCACGACACGCACGCACGCACGCACGCACGCACGCACGCACGCACGCACGCATACACACGAGAGACGTCGACCATGGGTCATCTTGGCCAGCACGAGACGACATCGGCTGCCTCGCGCGCGCGTTTGCAAATGCAGACCTTTGGTGGGGACGACGTTCTGCTCGGCGGCGCGTTCCTCATCCCTGCCCTCCCAGAACTGGGCGAGGCCGGCCTCCACGGCGGCCTTGACGCGGGGGCCCTCCATGCGCGCCTCGTCTCCGAGGAACGCCAACAGCTCCGCTGCGCCGACCGCTGCGTGGCCCTTCCTGCCCATCCACTCCTCCAGTTCTGGAGCGTTCGCAGGTCAGCCAGAGGCGCGGGGAAAGGCGTATGTGAGGAGGAGTAGGGGGCGTGCCCTGCTGCGTCCATTCGAAGCTCTCGCTCGTTGTATTGAGGCAGGACCAACACGCAAGCCTTGGTGGATACGGGAAGTGCGTGTGTGTGTGTGTGTGTGTGTGTGTGTGTGTGTGTGTGTGTGTGTGTGTGTGTGTGTGATGTGTGTGTGTGTGTGTGTGTGTGTGTGTGTGTGTGTGTGTGTGATTTGTGAGACTGATGTAGGGGGGGGGGCTGTCGGTGTGGGCTGTGTACCCAGGGCGCCCAGTGAAGAAATTGACGAGGGCGGTGTTGGCGTAGGAGGAGCCCGTGACCAACGGCACGCCCAACAGCTTGGATAGCGAGTTGGTCGCGTAGTCAAAGATAGCTCCTGCCAAGCCGAGCTTGAGAGGCCACTCCCTTCACAATACAACACAACAACACACAACACAACACACAATACATAACAGTTCCTACCGTGGTCGATGCAATTGAAAATGACGTCTGACCGGCGGGCCGCGTCGACAACCCTGTGCCACTCCTTCACGGCGTCGATGTGGATCGTCTCGAACTCGCTTCGCAGGTTGTGCACAGACTCGAGCCCGCGCTTGGCTGCCTACAAGCCAAGCGCCCGCCGTGCCACGTCTCCGCGGTGAGTGCGGCGCAGGCCCCCTCTTATTAAGGTGGCGCTGTGCGGTGTGGCACGACAATACGGACCTCCACTTTGCGCAGGCCGACGACCTCCTTGGTGAAGAGGATCTGGCGGTTGAGGTTGGTGGCCTCGACGTCGTCCATGTCCACGAGGATGAGCTTGCGCACGCCCAGCCGACACAAGCCCATCGCCACGCCGTTGCCCAGCCCGCCACAGCCCAGCACCAACGCCGTCGCCTCCTCCACCTGGTGGTTGTTAGCCACAGCGCGCAAGAGAGAGAGAGAGAGAGAGAGAGGTTGGCCTCAGGGCAAGGGGAGAGAGATGGGGGAGTGGGTACACTAAATGGCTGACTAAGTTACCTTCTTCTGCTGCCATGAGACCATCACCCGCTGGCGGTCGAAAACGTCGCCCGGCACTTCTGGAGGCGGCACGTCGAAGAGGGAACGTCGCACTGGCCCCTCGCCGGCACGCACATCAGTACGTGGCTCCATGGGCACACGACAAAACAAACTCTTGGAAAATCGTACAGAAAATTCTGAAGAAAAAATTACGATCCAGAGCACCAGGTTTTGGGAGTTGTCAGCTGTCGATCACCGACGGCAATCTGCTGTCTTCAGGGCATTCTTGCTGACTGAACTCTCAAGCTCTCGTGGCACAAGCGCCTCTCCATGCTCCAGGACATAGCATGCCAATGCAATGGTACAGCAAGCATAAATGTCAAGAAGACCTCCAACATCACAGGCCTACACATGACCAAATTGCAGGCTTTTTTGTGGTGAAGGAGATGCATGAGCATCATGTACGCATATGAGATGGTTGAGCAGAGAGAGACGCCATGAGAACCATCAACTTCACATGCTCATACATGAAAGGTGGCATCAGCATTGCAGAGCATAACTGCACCAACTTTAAAACAACATGATGATCTCTGGATTGCCAAAATCATTTCAGTGCATTGCCATTGTTTGCAAGTGCACTGGTGTACCTCTTCCAATGATAGATGGAACCAAAGGAGCTGTGCCCCATGGTTCTGTGCTTGCATGTGATTTTCCATTTGATGAAAGAGACTTTGATCATTTGATAAATTGTGACTATACTCCAGAGCCTTCCTCCCTTGTGGAAGGCTCCTGCCTGACAGATTGCCAAGTGACACACCACAACCTCAACTCAATCCCACCTGCTCTCTTGCCCTATGATGTTCTTCATCCCAGATGCAAACAAACCCCAGGCCACCCCTATACATGCCACCTCCCTGCTGCTGTTGCATATGCAGTGCTCATGCACCACCTTAACCATAAAAATGCTTGTATGAGCATGTGAGAATCTTCCATTTTAAGTTGTTTTTTCATCATGTATGTGTATGTGGTCCTGAAGAGCTCCCTTACCTACATCAAACAGTCCATTTCCTTTGTTCTGGCGCCAATATCAAGCTCTTTTTTGTCCAAAGTGTTGACATTCAGCTGGAGGCGCAATGTAAGCTCATGAGGGAAAAACCCCATTCCCCACAGCCACCTAATGTCCTGTATCCAGTTGTTCAGCTTTGCTGTGCTTGCAGGATGATGTGTGCAAGGGCAGCTGAAAGGGATCATGCATGATTTTTTATTGACAGCAAAGCAGTTGGTTGTCATGTGTATCACCTGGCTTGCTGATGCAGGTTGTGCAATGATTTTATTCCACACATATGTATCAGATAGACCAGTAAGGTAACACATACAGGACCAGATTGAGTGCACATCTGTAGTGTAAGAGGTGCATGAGCAATGTGCATACTTTTGTGATGGTATTGCAAGCAAAAATGGCATCATGATCACCCACAACACATGCCCAAACATGACAACATAGAGGGTGTAATTGTGGGAAAGTAGGTGCATAAGCATCGTGAATGCGTACATGATGGTATAGCAAGCATAAATGTCATGAAGACCTCCAACATCACATGCCCACACATGACCAAATTGCAGGCTTTTTTGTGGTGAAGGAGGTGCATGAGCATCGTGTACACATACATGATGGTAGAGCAGAGAGAAATGCCAAGAAGACCTCCAACATCACATGCTCATACATGACCAGATAGCAAGCATTTTTATGGTAAAGGTGGTGCATGAGCACTGCATATCTGTGGCACAATGGTGGCAAGTAAGAATGTGTGCTGAAGCAAAACCTTTGTGCAACGTCATCTGCAAGGATGCAAGCAATGAGGCAGGGTCAAACACACCACCTGCACATGCATGACAGTGCATCATTAAGTCATGGGGTGCAGGAGCTACACCATCCGCATGGTTCATGTATACATGCAAAAGGATGTGTTGACTTTATCCACTGGGTGGCTCAGTATGATTTGACATGGTGCATCTGATAACCCTTGATGATTCAGTGCTGGTGGCTGCTGTCATGACTGGCTGAAGCACCCAAGAAGATCATGCAAGGAATTTGGTGGGACTGACCAGACAATGAATCAAACTCAATCCCAAGGCAAGTGCATTTTACCATTAATGTTCCTGTGTAATCCTGTACTATTTTTGATGTGCCAGCTACTCCACCCATCAATGATTGGACTTTGGCTTTGCATGGGCACACACCAATGCAAAGACAGAATTTTGCAGCCTGGAAGTTCCCAGTTTCAGGAGATGTAGGGCAATACAGGGGTTTCTCTCCCTTCCTTTTTTGTCTTAGTGTCACAACCCCAAACCACCTCCCCAACATCTGAATGACAACAGAGATGCCTACCCCAGCTGGTTTTGTAAGGCCATCTGTAAATTTAACTTCACAACACAAAAAACGACCCTCCATTTTTTGCACCTCTCCATTGACTTTTACTTGAATAAAATGAGAAATTTTACCTCATTAATATACATTTTATTGCATATAACAAACAATTACTCTACCTACATTTAGTAAACTTAAAATAACAATTGTTACTTGGTCTAAAGCTGGTCCAGATAGCACTGCATTCCTGGAATAGAGGAGGTTCATGGCACTGGGTGGGCAGGCTTTCTGCCTGTTCAAGCTGGAGGAGCTCTAGTGCTGATCATCTGTTTGTCTTGTTAGAAGTTCTCCATTTCAGTGTTGTTGGCCTTGTTCTTGCCCAAGTGTTTTGTGAGGGCCTTGAATGCCTCTTTCAGCTGCTTAAACTCAGTGGCTGTATTGCTGTAGTGACAGTGGCTGATTGCTAGGTGGGTATGTGTGTTTAACAATACATGAGTGATTGTTTAATCATTTTTCTTTGTTACCATGTAATCAAACCAAGGAATGAAAGACTAAACATACAGAGTAGCTTGTACCAAGAGGTTTGAATCACCACCAAAGGTGGTGATCTTTTTTTTGAATTTATTTAAATTGAAACAAATGACTGAGTGCTGATGGTTATGATGGCTCCATAAATGTATGGGCGTCCATGTCCAGGTTGTGTTGTGAATGACTTACATGTTGTGCAAGCAGAGGCTTCCTTGAAATGTCTTAAATTGCCTTCTGTGACACACAGGCCGCGAGTATTTACTTGAACGCACAGAAGAAACACAAAAGTCCAACTATGAAAAGATGACGCGGTAAGCAGGTCACTGCTATTAAGAAGAGAAGAACCAATACACATCACCCGCAGGTGCTGGCAAGTGGCAGATACTTCCTGGTCCATGTCACTTTGCAAGACCTGCTTCAACACCACTACTGCCAGGGAGCCCCCTTGGTTGTGCATGAGCACTACTATCAATCAAACAAAGGAAAACAAGTGGCGAGTATTTCACTTGCTAACTGTGACTCCAATGAACACAAGCCCTACAAGCTGGGTGCTCAACTAGAGGTGATGGGCTCTACAGACAGGGCACGTTGTCTCCATCTTCAAGGAGAGGAGGCGGCCTTCTGAAAGGTTGTTTTCTTGCAGACTACACTCCAGTGCAGCAAACACCAGACACTGGGGATACACCACAGGGGCGGCCCTTCAATTGCAACTCCTCTTAACTTTGACATCAGTATGAAGGTATGCCAACCACCACACCCCTGGTGTGCCCCAGCTGACCTTTTCTCCATTTTGACAGGTCTGCTGCCCCTCGTCCAACTATGGAGGCCAACCACTTCAGGTCTGCCTGTGGGTAGAGTGCGACCTTGGCATCAAGTGGCTGGAGGGAGTCATCAAACGTGCGTTTTGGCTGTCACAGTCTTCAAGCGTAGAGGCTCCCCTAACCAACACTCATCCACATTTAGTGGGTGTAGTTCCTGCCCCAGCCCGGAAGCCGGACGTGTCTTTGTCGTTGGCGCCAGCCCAGCTCCCCATTGCAGCAGCGTCACTTCATCACACAGTGCATCTTGCCTCGAGTGTAGACTCCCTCAGCAACCTTGCAGCAGTCCCCGCCACTCACGACCAGACCCCTGACGCCACCTGCGAGCAGACCGCTGGTTTGCCTCTCCCACCTCAGCTGCCCGACCCTTTGCCCCAACATGCCTCCCCCATGAACGGCCCGTTCTCCCAAGAGAGCGAGTTGTTCCTGGAAGAGTTGCTTGGCAAATGCGTCGAGTACGCTCAGGTGTGAGAGGCGTACCAACAGTCCCTGTTTAGCTTTACAGCAAGCCTAGCCTCTTGTCATAAATTCATATGATAATAAAACTTGCTTGCGTGAAAACAACCCACAAAAGAAGCAAGAGAGCGGCAGTATCGGGTCACAAAAGAAGAAGGGGGCGCGAAAAGGAGACCAACTCGCAGATGTGGTCTGCCAAGTCTTCGTCGTCCAGCTGTGGGGAGGAAATGGACTGGGTCGATGAAGAGGAGCAGAAGGAGGTCAATTTCAACCTACAGGACTCTTCAGAACCCCTCACTCTTTCGGAGATGCAGCGGCTGGCTCTTGAGCACCTCAATGATGCGCAGCAGAAATTGGTGCTCGAGCAGGCACTCTGCATGGCGGAGGTCCCAGCCTTTCCATCCATTACAGCTGAGTTATGTTGCAGTGAGGTAATCTCTCTCCTTCCTGGCGCAGGCCGGTGACGAGGAACACGCTGTCGGGGCCATGAAGGTGATTAGCATGTTGGGCCAAATGGATCTCCTAAGCCAAGCTCCTCTAGCCTTGCAGATTGACCGGTAATATCTTCCCGAGAGACGTTTACGGCCAGGATCTGACAACACAGAGGTTGCGATGCCAGGTGGATCGCAATGTTTGTCAAGAACGCAGTGCGGAGAGACCTTGACATGCCCAGCCTCGTGCAACTTACCGCTGAATACGTGGCCAGACACAGCATCTGCGCCGGCTTCAGGCCTGGCAGGCTGCCCACCGAGTTGGAAGCTCTTGTCAAAGACAGGGAGAAGGCCATGCAAGCAAAAGGTGCCATTCTGAGCAAGCTGTCAATCACTACTCTGGCCTCTTCGTAACACATGGGATCACAGACAGGTTGAGCCTACAAAAGATGACCAAGAAGTGCATCGCGGTTATTGAAAGCGAAGTAGGGACCAAGCTTCTGTTCAGTGCGGTTCCAGCGATCACCAAGCTGTTGCAGCCTTGCAACCGATGGCAGCAGCGGTGAGAAGCTCCCCATGCGCCATCTACGCACGCTGAAATTTGGCCGATCCTCATGTGCAGCTCACAGGGAAGGCGGATTGCTGTTGCTTGGCACCATCAGCCTTCGTTACCGATGGTCAGCCGCCCGGCCAGGCAGAGATATCACGGGACTCGAAGAGTTGTGTTCACTGGTCAGGTCTGCCCTATCTGATTGCCAGGTACTCTTCCTCCAACCTACGCTCTATCATAGTGGCTTGATATGGCATCATGGCACTGCCGGACACAGGCCCAGGTGCGGGTGATGTGCGCGTGGGCGATGCGTGGCTTCTTGATCTTGCTAGATGCCGATTGGCAGGCGCAAGTCATCATAGACCTTGTGCGAGTGCTTGACGATTTCCAGCTGAGGCGCGCAGCTGAGAAGGCCCTTTGTCAGCATGAGATTTCACCCATGGCCCACCTCATCATCGCTGAGTGCTTACAGCACTACTACATTCCCTTGGTGCGTTTACTGGACTCTCCTCTCATAAATGTCCAAAGAAGCTGATGGGGGGAATGCGACAGGCGGAGGATGATAACCCGATCCCGCCATACGTGATCCGCGTCATGGCCAAATGCTTAGTCACGCTCGCGAACCAGCACGACATCAGCAGCGACGCTGCGCGGTTATGCACGCGAGTGCTGTCGAGCAGGCTGCGCCAGATCCTGGCACGCCCTAATGGCAAGCTCGCTCTGAAGGCGGTGAGCGCCGTGTATCAGGGTGCACACTTCCTTCACATCTGCTTCTCTAGAGCTCAAGTCAGACAAGAGATTTTTCGCACAGTGCCAGGCATGCTTGAGGTGCCCGATGTCGCAGAGACCGTGCGAGCGTGTGAACAACATTGCGAATCGCTGCGAGCCCTGCCCACGCCAAACGCCAGCGCTCAAACACAGGCACGTGCTAGCCACTCCACTCTGCCTCTTTGTGTCATCAGAGCAGCATCCCCGCCCGAGGCTCATATCTCGGCGTGCCGAACCAGCATACCGCCTGCCTGCGCCTCTTTGCTGGAGTGCTTTGTCATGACCGCCCCTTCGTTATGGGACCCGATAGAGTGGCATTATGGATCGGCTTCTGCCTTCAGGACAGCCTGAACAAGGTGCCTTGCCCTGCGCCTCTATCAATGTACCGTAAAATCTCATCAGCGCTACGGACTTGATGCAGGGCGTGATGTACAACTCTGCAGCGCTGAAGCTACTGTACTGGCTTACCATGCGCTGCAATGAATGGGTAGCGCCGCTTGTAGATCAGATGATCCCGTACCTGCTCTCCAAGGGAGTATACTCAGACTGCGTCAGCAAATATCTACGTGCGTGCACCTGCCGCGAGCTTGGAGGGGGGCAGTTGACGTTTGTTAATTGTTTTGTGGAACTGCAGACATCTTGGCCAGCCATTGCCCTACCGGCGTCAAGCCGTGGGTTGCGCGGTTGTCGGCGTTCCTTGTGGCACACTCGATGAACTCCTCTGACGATATGGCGCTGCGCTGTATTGTTCAGATGGTGCCATACGGCTTGCAGGACGTCGATAGCGGGGCGCTCCGCCTGCTGGCCCACACGAAGGCCGATACCCTTCGCCCGCTGACCATTACTTGCTTTGACGTGACGCATAAGTTCGACGTGCCGACGGAGTGGCTGGCCGATCTGATTGTGGAATTGCTCGTCCGGCGGTCGCTCGAATGCGTCCCGAGGGATGCCGTGCCTGTGTTCACGGTCCTCATCGACCGCCTCCAGCGGGCCACGATCAGCCGCACGGACCCGCCCAACGGTCCGGCCGTGCAGGAGAAAGTGAGCACAGCGCTCCACGCCCTGGCCACTAAGATAGGCGACGGCTTGGTGCGCGCCAAGCAGGACAGGTGGCGTCAGTTTCGCGAAGGGTTGCGGGGCTACCTCTCGGCCGACAGTGGATTGCTCCTCGCCCTTGGGTGCTGACCATCAGCCACCAATTTCTGTCTACTAAGTAACATGAAGTGCGTGGCCTCACGTGGAATTGTCGACAATGACGTGTCTGCGCGCAGGACTTGCGTGGCATCTTTTCGGCCGCTTTTCTTCGACATATTTTGTACGGTTTTTACACAAACCACGTGTCGATGTCTATTGTCCGAGCCAATTATAGCTAATTGTTGCATGTAGCTCCGCACATTAGTTTAGTGGAGTGGTCTCGGCAAAGAAAAGAAAGATGGAGAAGGTGGGGGCGCTGCTCAAGGGCGAGGGCTACCTACTCACGTCGACAGACGTCGATTGCGGCACCCACTCCGTCGTCTACCACTGCCGGCGCCTCGGGCCACGACCAGGGCCCTGTGAAACAACAACAGGGACAACGAGCATGGGGTCCGACGAGGTGGAGCGTGGCGAAGGTTGTTCGGAGGTGGGACCGGAAGAGTTCCGGGTCAAGGTGCTCAACGAGTCGTTGCCGCTGCCGCGTCACCTGACCAACTTCCAGCACGAACACAAGATCGTCGAGGCCCTCATGGCCGCCGGCGTGGAGGGCATCGTGCGCGTGCACGGCCGACTCTCGCGGCCGGGCCTCGAAGCTCTCGTGCTCGAGGACTTTGGCGGCCACTCGCTCGACCAGTGGTTGGCGCGCGAGGGAGCCTTTGCTGGAGATGTGGAGACCTTTCTCGAGGTGGCCCTCGCCGTGGCGCGCACCCTTGGCCATGTGCACAGTCAGTCCGTCGTCCACCGCGACATCAAGGTCTACTTTTATTTATTTGTTTGCCTTTCATTATTTTTATCTTTCTTGGATCATCACGCTTAATTTTTCTGCCCACACACGCAGCCACACAACATCATATGGAACAAGAGCACGCGAGTGGTGAAGCTCACCGACTTTGGCGTGGCCTCGGTCGTCGTGCGCACTCGCGACACCACCACCGGCAGCACCAGCAAGACCAACGTGCCCATCCAGCATGTGCTGGGCTCCCTCGCCTACCTCCCTCCCGAGCTCTCCCTCCGCAACAACTCCAGCAGCAACGATGCACGACCGGTGGACTATCGGAGCGATTTCTACTCGCTGGGCATCAGCTTCTTCGAATTGCTCACCGGCAGCACACCCTTTGTCGAGAAGTCGGCCGTGCGCATGATGCACGCCCACATGGCCAAGCAGGCGCCGCGGCTCCACGAGCTCGATGCGCGCATTCCGCGCTGTGTGTCGGCCGTCGTGCACAGGCTGCTGGCCAAGTCGGTGGAGACGCGCTATCAGAGCAGTCGCGGTCTCGTGTCGGATCTCCTTCGCTGCCAGGCCATCATCCGAAACATGCGCGCCAAGAGTAGCAGCCAACGTGCTCAAGGGCACAGCGACCATGGAGCAAGTACGACCGGTAGTGGAAATGAAGACAAGGACGAGGAAGAGGAGTTTGAGGCGGGGAAGGACGACGTGTCGGACGTGTTTCGGTTTGCAGGCAAGCTCTACGGGCGCGAGAAGGAGCTCCACATGCTGCGCGAGCTCTACACCTCGGCGGCCACCAAGTCACACTCCAACAATAAGAGTCAGGTGAGTAATATGCACGCTCGCAGAAGGAGCGGAGGAGAATGACGAAGAGGATATATTCTAGCACCCGGGGGCACTCACATCAACACCCACCCACCCACAGGTGGTGCTGGTGGCGGGATACTCGGGAGTGGGCAAGACGTCGCTCATCAACCAGCTCAAGGAGATCAAGGCGCACGCCTACCTCATGAGCGGCAAGTACGACTTCAGCAAGCGCGACGTACCCTATTCCGGCATCGTGTCGGCCTTCACCGACATGGTCCATCAGGTCCATCTCTATCTCCCTCTCCTCTCTCTGCTCCGCCCTCCCCCCTAATGGGCCAAAGTGCGCAGAGTCCCATCTCACATCTCGTGCTTAAATGGGGGCGCATGGGGGGAGGTGGCAGGTGCTGACAGAGAGCGAAGAGAGCGTGGAAGCGATGCGCGAGCGGCTGCTGAACGCGGTGGGCCAGCACGGACAAGTGCTGGTGGGGGTGATTCCGAGCCTGGAGCTGCTCATCGGGGAGCAACCGGCAGTGGAGCTCGATCTGGGCATGTCGGAGCTGCAGTCACTTTACACGCAGCTCTTCACTCGTCTCGTCGACGTCTTCTCCAGGTGCGCCTCTCCCCCGTCGTATGGACAGCCTGTGTCGTCGCGCTTTTCCTTATGCAGGTGGTGGAATTTGGTGACCATCTCGTGGCATGATGTAGCGCCAAGCCGGATCAGCCGCTGGTGATGTTCTTGGACGATCTCCAGTGGGCCGATCAGCCCTCGTTCCATCTCCTCACCAAGATCGTGCGTGTGTCTTTCTCCTCTCCAATTCCAAAAACTCCAGTGCATTGACGGAGCTCGTGTGTGGTGTGGCTTGTGAGCGGCCGTGCAGATGAGTCGCGCGCCGTCGGCCAATGCAGGGCCGCTGTTGTTGGTGGGCGGGTATCGCGACAACGAGGTGACGAGCAGGGCGCATCCTCTGTGGCTGTTCCTCGACGAGATGCGCAACAAGGGCGTCTCGTCCCATACTATCCTCCTCCAGGTGCGCGCATGCCATTCACGATACACATAGACACGCACAATCTCACCATTTCTTTTTACGGCACGCTGAGGGCAGCCGCTGGAGTTGAGCGACGTGAACACCATGGTAAACGACGTACTGCACCACAGCGGCAGCGAAGGCGCGACGAAGGCTCTGTCGGAGCTGGTGTTCGAGAAGACCAAAGGCAATCCGTTTTTTGCCATCAGCTTCCTCACTAAGCTTCACCAAACTGGCCTTATTGTACTCTCACGCTCTCTTCGTTGTTGTTGTTGTTGTTGTTGTTGTTGTTGTTGTTGTTGTTGTTGTTGTTGTTGTTGTTGTTGTTGTGTAGATAAGGCACACATATCACACGCACGCACATCACACACCACACAACAACGTCGATCTGTATGATGGCTCACATGCTTTTGCGCTGTACTACAACCTCCCAGTGGTTCGACCATATCAAGGGCTGTTGGGAGTGGGATTTAGAGAAGGCGCGGGCCATGGACTACACGGATAACGTCGTAGAGTTCATGGCCCAGGATCTGCGCAAGCTGCCCACAGAGGTCCGTGCTCCTGTGCCACCCGAAGGGTAAAATGGTATCGCGCAGCTTACGGGACATGTGTCATGGTTTCACAGACACTGGAGCTGCTGGAGGTGGCGGCCTACTTCGGAGCGCGGTTCGACGTGCGCGACATCGCCGAGTTTCGCGGCATGACTGTCGAAGACGTGGACAGCCTCCTGTGGAAGACCCTCCACCAAGGTCTTTGGTGATGGCGGCTTCAGTGTTGCGCAGTCAAGTGCAACCGTCTGATCTCTCTGTCGGGCTGCTGGCGGTGGTATGCGCACTACCAGGGTTCGTGTTGCGGGAGAGCGACTTCGAGTATCGGTTCCTGCACGACCGGGTGCAGCAGGCGGCGTATGAGTGCGTGGACGCGGAGAACAGCAAGCACTTGCACCTCAGCATGGCCAAGTTCATGCACACACGTGTCGACCTCGATGAAGACCTCAACGTATCTACCACCTCCCTCTATTTGCTGCCTGCTGGCGAGGTCCTCAGGCGGTCATTACTACGTTCACAGATGCAAGCGTGGCGGCGCACGCCGCAGCCTCAGCCACAGCAGGAGGATGGCGAAAAGCGGCGATTTGACCTCTTCCACGTGGTGTCGCACTACTACGAAGCGGCGGAGCTGGTCAAGGAGCTTGAGGAGCGCCTGCTGATCGCGCAGCTGAGCCTGAAGGCCGCCATCAAGGGCAAGAACTCCATGGGTACGAGCACGAGCAAGCAATCCCTTCTCTCTCACCCGACGGAAGCGACAGCAGATGGGTCACATGCGGCCTGATGATTCATGGTGTGCCAGCCTATGAGATGGCGAGCAAGGTGGCATCGCAAGGCATCGCCGTGCTGCCAGACGACTACTGGAGCACTCAGCACAAGCTCGCATTTCACCTCTTTCTCGGTACGAGGGCCACCGTTGAAGTGAACTGAGGCATTCACGCGACGCTGCCTAACCACTCGGCCGACAACAAAACACACAACGGCAGAGAGGGCTCAGTGCGAGTACCTATGCAAGAACGTGGAGACGGCGCAGGCGCTGTTCGACGAGGTGCTGGCCCATGTGGACGACGTGTGGGAGACGATCGAAGTCTACACGCAGCGCAATCAGATGTCCATCTGTCTCCAGCGCTACGACGTACCGCTCACTCCCCTCCCTCCCTCCCTACAAGCTTCACGTGATTTCATTTGGGGAAGGGCACCAGGACATGGTGGCGTCAGGCCTGCGTGGCCTGGCAGCGCTGGGCCTCGAGATCCCGGCCAACCCGAGCAAGGAGATGCTAGACAAGGCCGTGGCCGAAGTCGCCGACCTCCTGGGCAAGCGCCCTATCGCCGATCTGATCAACAATCCACCGGCGACCGACGAACGCGCCAAGGCACGCACTGCCCCCTCTCCCGCAATCACTCCTTATGGTCAACTGTTCATTCGCCGAAACAAATGTTACAGGGCATTCAAATGCTTATCAGCAAGATGGCGATTGGCTTCATCTTCTCCAACCCCATGGCCTACACCTACGCGCTGGCCAATGGCGTACGTTCCTTCGCTTGGATTTTTACTCTATGACGCTATCACTGCCCGCTCATTGGTATCAACACCAGATCAAGCTGAGCATCGAGCACGGGCACATTGCGCACACGTCTTTGATCTATGTGTGGTACGCCTGGGTCGGCTGCGCCATGAGCAGACGCGTACGCCTGCATTCTTTTCGTTCCTCTCATGCTATGCTTTATATAAAATGCTATCGCACATGCATGCCTATTCTCACGAGACGTGCAATCACAGCTCGAGGAGGCTCATGAATGGGGCACGCTAGCCCTGAATCTGGTGGAGAAGCACTACGCCCACTCGCGCTTCGCCGATCGCGGCGAGGTGTGGGAGATCTTCTATTGTACGACCACCTCTCTACTCGCGCCCTTTCTTCTATATCGCGTGAAGATGACCTCCAACCTCTCATTGGCAGCGTTCGTTGATTGGGTCAAGCACCCGCTGAAGGACACCATACCGGGCCTGGAGTTGGGCTTCAAGCACGCCGTGGCCGGAGCCAATCCGGCATTCGCCTCGGGCTGCGCCTATAACCTCATGCGCACGGCGTGGGGCACTATGCCCCTCCCGCAGATCATGAACTTTGCCGAGCCTTACTTGCGCTACAGCGAGGAGGTCAACTGGGTCGACGTGGTCAAGATGATGCGCATCATCGGGCGCTACACCAATCTGCTCATGAACAAGCCCGTCGACGAGACCGAGGACGAGTTCTTCCGCTACGTGCAGGCCGACACCCGCCCCATGCTGTTGGCCCAGTTGCACGTGACCAAGATGCACTACCACTACACCATGGGCCAGTACGTCGAGGCCATGACCGAGGGCAGGAAGGCATCGGAGATCATTGCCTACATCACGCAGTTCAAGGAGGAAGTGGGTATCGGTCGCCTAACATCACCTCATGTGACGCCGTCAAACTGCTCACGGAATGTTGCATGGCGCGGGCGGCGTGCGCAGAGTACTACTTTTACTATTCGCTGGCTCTGCTGGCCGTGTGTCGAAGCGCGCGTCGGCTGGCCACGCCGCAGGAGCGCGTCCGCGAGCTGAGCTCCACGTGGCGCGGCTCGGAGAAGTCGATCGCCACCAAGAACAGCGAGCTCAGACGGAAGCGCGACTCGCTGCGCCGAAGGAGGCGGCGCGCACGCGAAGCCCTGCAGGAGGACGAGAGCAGCGGCAGCGACGGCGAGTGCAGCCACACACAGGGCCTGACACAGGAGGAATTCGACGAGCATCTAACAACGGTGGCACGCAACCAGGCGACGCTCAAGCACTGGGTCGATTCGGCGCCGTGCAACTTTGCCCACTGTCACCAGCTCGTTGAGGTACGTCCCACGCTTCGCTGGCTTGGCTCAATGAATCAATAGACCAACAAAACAAAACAAAACAAAACAAAACAAAACAAAACAAAACAAAACAAAACAAAACAACACAAAACAAAACATGGAAAGGCCGAGCGGAAGCGGCTGGAGCTGCGGGAGACCAACGGCGGACGGCAGATGGCATCCATGGCCGAGGTGCTGAGCCTGTACAAGGAAGCGTTCGAGTTGGCGCTGGAAAACGGGTTCGTGCAGGACGCCGCCCTCGCTAAGGAGCTCTCCTGGCAGGTACGTCTGTGCGCGCGCGCGCACACACACACACCATGCGTCTCACTCTCTTTCTCGGCCCGGAGTACTGCAGGTAATGAATGAGGCGATGAACCAATGCGCTGAGGAGTCGCTTTATTGCTTCGCCAGGTGGGGCGCCTACGGAGTCGTACGGCAGCGCAAGGCCACGGCCGACGCCGCGTTCGCTGAGGCCATGGTCGCCGGCGGCAGCCAAGCGCGCAACTTGAATCCCTACTCCACGACGGAGATCGCGACGAGCGCGCTTGACCTCGACGCCGTGGTGCAGGCCTCTCAGCAGCTTTCGTCCAAGCTCGAGACCAAGGACCTCTTGCGGTCGGCTCTGGCCCTCATACTCGATATCACCGGCTCCACAAGGGCACGCCAGCTCTGTGTAGTGTTGTGTGGTGTGTGGTGTGGTGTGGCCGCTTGTCGAGGTGACTCACATCCACCGGTGCAGGGCGTGATTCTGCTTACAGAGGAGGCCGGCGAGGTTTCGTCGGACGAGAGCGACAAGAGCAGCAGCAGCGGCAGCAGCAGCAGCAGTAGCGATGCGAAGACGACGCAGCTCTTCGTCCGCGCCAAGGCCAAGGCGGCCTACGTTCACGTACGGCCACTTAACAATGAGCTTTCTTATCACATCAAACAAATATTATTTTTCATATTTCTGAAACCTTTTTCTGTCTGTGCGACGCGTGCTGCACGGGCGAGCAGCGTAAGGTGCAGTTGAGGAAGTCGGTGTACACGGGGGACAGCTCGAACCTGCCCAACGCCATTCTCAACTTCTGCTGGCATTCCAAGAGTGCATTTCGTTTCCACACACACACACACACACACACACACACACACACACACACACACACACACAGAGAGAGAGAGAGAGAGAGAGAGAGCCCTGACGGTGGCCGTGGGTGTATTTCCTGTGATGTGACCAGCTACGGTGTTGATTGGGGACGCGATGGTCGAGGGCAAGTTCCAGGACGATGCCTACGTGGCCAAGCGGCGACCCCGCTCCGTGCTGTGCACGCCGCTGTCGCTCAAGAGCAAGCACCGCGGGATGATCTACCTGGAGAACCACATGAGCGCGGGCGTGTTTGGCGAGAACCGGCTGCGGCTGCTCAACATTCTCACGGGCCAGCTCATGAACTCGCTCGAGAACGCGCTCCTGGCCGACGAGCTCCGCCGGGCCAACCACCGCATGGAGCGCAAGAACAAGCGGCTCGAGATGCTCGACGTGGCCAAGGACGACTTCCTGGCCGTGGCGAGCCACGAGCTGCGGACGCCGCTGACAGGCATCAGCGGCATGGCGAGCCTGTTGGAGGACACGGAGATGACGCCCTATCAGGCAGAGTGCCTGAGCGACATACAAGCCGAGTCGGAGACGCTGCTGGAGCTGGTGAACGATGTGCTCGACCTGAGCAAGCTCAAGGCCCGCAAGCTCACCCTGGTGCGCACTCCCGGCATATATACCAAAGACACGCACACGCATCGAAGCCTGTTTTTCTCACGAACGCCGTTCTGGAGTCGCAGATGGACACCACGTTCGAGCTGAAGGAGCTGCTGGCGGAGAGCTCCCAATTTATCATGGACAGAGCAATCTCCAACATCGGTAGCTCCGAACCGCTTGCCCATTCTTCGTAGCTCTGCGTCTCAGATGGTTGGTGTGTGTGTGTGTGTGTGTGTGTGTGTGTGTGTGTGTGTGTGTGTGTGTGTGGTGTGTGTGTGTGTGTGTGGTCGGCCGTGACATTGGTGGCTCTGTAGAGCCCAAGTTGCGGTTCGAGGTCGCGGACGAGGTCCCGCATTATGTGACGACGGATCGCGGACGCCTGATGCAGCTCATCTGCAGCCTCGTGCGACACACGCTCTGCCTCAGCGACGCCGGCGGCGAAGGCTCAGCCAGGAAGGGAGAGACGGTGGTCACCGTCTCACTCCATACGGACCAGGAGACGCCAGCGCCGGCCGTAGTACACAAGCTCAACGGTGGACAGCCAACCCGAGCGGTTTCTCTGTCGAGCGCGCCGCCTTCACCCCGGTCCGCCGAGGCGGAGGAGCGATGCAACAGGCTTAACTTGGCAGGGCTGGAGGACGTTGTGCTGCATGTACGGGTGCAGGGCACGACGATGACCATCCGGGAGGACGAGTTCGCTGACCTGTTCGACCCTTTCACCTCTCTCTCCGGATCTACTCGAGCAACTAAATTCAGCAGCATGGGCTTGGGTATCACCCTTCGCTCTTCGCTCTTCGCTCTTCGCTCTTCGCTCTTCGCTCTTCGCTCTTACCTTGTCTTTTTATCAACGGCAAGGACTACATCTGTGTGGAGAGCTGTGCCGGTTCTTCGGAGGCAAGATCTGGGGCCAGGGCGGCGTAGGCGCTTCATTCCACCTTACCATCCCGGTCGGCGTCGGTATGTGTCGCTCCCAGAAAAACCCTTCTTTCACTTTTCTTCGCCTTGATACATACACACGGGCAGGCGTCAAGCCCATCTCCCGACGTGGCTCCAAGCAAAACCTGGAGGAGAAGCTGTTGGAGAACAAGCAGGTCCTGGTGTTCGTCAGCAGCGACACCGACTGTCACATCATCCGGTCTCAACTGAGCCGCGCCGGAGCGCAAGTCACGATTGCCTCGCACAGAGAGGAGGTGCTGGCCTGCCTGCAAGGGGTCGAGGAGGGTGAAGGTAGTGCCTTGCCCGACCTGTCCGGCGCCTTGCCCAAGCAACACATTCCTGATGCCTTGCACCGGCACCCAGGGCGAGTGGACGCGCTGGTGGTGGACCTGGCGAGCCTCGATAAGGTGCAGATCTATCTGCTCTCCCAGCCGCGTCTCATACCGCTGGTGCTGCTGGCCTCGCCGTCCGAGGTCTATAGCCAGCATCTGCGCGAGATGAGAGGTGTTTACTCCCCGCTGCTTGTCGAGCCTCTCCCGCTCTCGCATCAGGTGCCCCCTCCCTTACTTCCCATTCATTGCATCGTTTAGCGCCTTTTACTTACTGGCCTGCAGACACGACTGTTGGCGGCTATGAGCACGCTGTTCCAGCTGGCTGGTGCAGCAACATCAGCATGCTGAGCAGCTATTGTTGTATATTACATTGTTGACATCACTGCTGTATCGGCACCATACCTGGATGCAAGGAGCCAGCTTTACCAATAAGTGTTGTTGTGTCATCTTTGCTATGCAATATCTTCACTGAACAGCTTTGCCAGCTTCTTCCACAGGGGAGTGAGTGATGAAAGGTCCTTGTACTTGAATCTTGAGGTATTGAGGAATGCATTGACTCAATTTGCTGTAGACATTCCTCGCACATTCCTGCCAAATCATGTCAGGTGTAAACCGGTTACCGTACCCGGTCCTGTCATTACCACACAAAACATGAACCCTGAAGACTGTTGGCTGGCCATACGCATTGTGCGCCCTGAGCCCCAGAGCGGGGAGCCGTACCCGACCATCCAGACTTACCGACCGTGGCGCCTCTTCCTGGGATATGACGGGAGGGCTCCCAGGCTGAGCGATGTCGTGCACGCGAAATTCCTATCGAAGGCCAAGTACCCGAGCTACGCCTTCGCATCCCTCACCGACGCAGTCGTCTTCGTCGTCGGTCCGACCAACCGAACCCTGCAGCCGGTACTCCGCGTTCAGTGGGGCGACGACCCAGCCGCGTTGTGGGCCGTGAGCGGCGCGGTGAGCGGCGAGGCCGGCCGGAGCAGGACCAAGTTAGTTCCGGAGAACGGCGGCTGGGGCTCGCTGGTAGTCCAGCTAGATGTGAAAGGATTGCCTTCGGCACCGGGACACAGTGGCATCTGGAGCGCATTCGAGATTCACACCAATCTCTACCACGAGCGCGGCCAAGGTCTGGAGCAGCGCATCGAGCACTTCCAACGCGGACGCGTCCCGCCGGCGCACTTCTGGAAGACGGCCGGCGGGTACGGCGCCGCCGATCCGGAGGTGTTGCAGGTGCAGTCGCAGGCGGCCATCGCTTACCAATTCGCCGTGCGAGCTGTGCTCGTGGACAGCAGATGGGGGACGAGCCTCGAACGTCGTGGTTGCTTCATCACTCTGATGGGATTCGAGGCCAACAATCCTCTTCATGATGACCACTCAGGCAAGGGCGCCCACTTCCATGTGGCCCTGAACGGGACGAAGCGAGTGATTCCTCACTTGTACATGAGGCCCGACGGCAAGCTCGACGCAAGCCTCACCAAGCATGGCTGGGGTCTGGAGGTGTTTGCCATCTTCGTGACGAAGGAGGGTGCCCTCGATATCGGCCCTCTCGTCAACGTTCGCCACGAGACCTCAGGAATGTACCTCCACGTGAGGGAGAGCATGCAAAAGAATCGCGATCCCCTCGTCGCGTGGAAAGATGGACAGAATGGAGGCAGTCACTGGGCCCTCTTCCACCAGGCTCATCACGGCATGACTCTGTGCAGCACGCGCTCGTGGCGCTTCGCCCACGTGAGGCAATCCAAGCAAAAAAGACACGACGAGGTAGTGCAATTTCGTAACCCGGCCGATGATGGAAGCATGTGGAGGGAGCATGGCGGGGGCTTGCGCAGCCAACGCAGCGGACACTACCTATCGATGAAGCACTCTCCTCACTCTCGCGACCCCGCGTGGCAGTCGAACAAGCCTGCCCGTTGGGCCATCCAACACGTGGGAGGGGAGCCTTACCGCAAGGATGTCTCCTACCGCGTGGAGATGGTGGAGGCCTCGCCCGTTGGTGCCACAGCGAGGATACTACGCAACGGGGAGGAGTGGCTACGCGTAGTAACTCGCAACGATGCGCATCAAGGTCACCTCTCCGTGAGGGAGGGCAACAATTCCGATACGCTTATCCATTACGACCCGATCACAGGCACCGTCTCGCGAGTATCTACTTCACCTTTGAACTTCAACTTCGATCCTTCTCGGGTCTACTTCATCGCTCGCAATAAGGTCGCCAGCAATGGAAAGAGCTTCGTTCTGGCGTGTGACGATGCTGGCGAGGTGAAAACGACCCACAACCGAGTACGAGAGGGTTGGGAAGGATGGCACGTCGAACGAGCCCACCCGGAGCCCGAGATCTTCTTTCTCGTGAGGAATCAGCAGCAGGGCTTCGTGCTTGCCTGTGATGACGAGGGGCACATCACGACCACCATGAACCGTTGTCCTGATGGCTGGGAGGGCTGGAAAATCCAGCGTGCTTCTGAAGGGGTCGCCTTCATCGTGCGTAACAGAGAACCGCACTACGTGCTGGCGTGTGATGAGGACGGGCACGTGAGAACGACAACAAATCGAGTGGCTGATGGATGGGAAGGCTGGATGTTTGAGCAGGCTTGAATAGCCAAAAGAAATACTTCTCGAACTTGAGGAAATCAAGTCGTCTGAAGGAGACGTTATTATGCAGCGTGTGCTGAATCTAACGTACTTCGAACTGATAAGGTAGGGAGCAAAACGGACAACTGGCAACTGCTACCCATGCTTTTCACGAAGTCCACCGGCCACCAGTCATTTTTTGCACACAGCGCCCACAAAGTTTGGACTTGTACACTCAGAGCTGCTGTGCGATGTTGTGGTGAGGTTGTAGCCTATGTCCCATGCAACTCTTGTGGTGTTCTTACTTACCCCATTACTGACTCAGCACTTCCATTGTGATGCCAGGGTGGAGGTGCCCCAACCAAAGAGCCATGGTTGGACTATACAGGTCACAGAGGACATGCCAATCAGTTTTGATCAGCTCCTGATCCACAAAGGCAACAGGGAAGCACTGCTTGCATCACCTGGCGGCTTACTGGCTGTGGAGGATTGAGAGACCTCACAAAATACTCAGTAGTAGCCGAGGGCTTTGAGCGCAAAGGCGGTGCAGATGGCTCCGCCAAACATGGCAGGCACGGCCGCGAACGATACTGTGGCCAGATGGGCCATGCCGCTGATGCCGTGGCCGCTCGTGCAGCCGTTGGCCAGACGCGCTCCGCCCACCAGCACGAATCTATGCGGGCGCATTTTCAGTCGCACCGGCAACACTGGGCCAAAAGCTTGGATGCACCTACCCAGCCAGAAAGGCAACGTAGGGGGAGAAACCCGTCGCGGTCCCCCATGTCCCGGAGAGCGTGGACGAGAGGAGGGCGCCCGCCATGGCCCCGAGGAGGTAGGTGGGCTGCCACAGCGCGATCCCCGTGCGCAGCTTGGACATGTACTGGGAGGAGTCGACCGCCCGAGGGCACACGGCGTGGATCGCGTTGATCGCCACCGTGGCAAACGAGGAAGCCGAGCCTACGTGTGGCGTGTACACACACCAAGCGCCCGCCCACGCGTACTGTACATCAGCAGTCTGCGGCGCTGGCGCGAGACAAGTCGAGCGCACGCACCGAGAGTGACGTTGAGGAGCAGGATGGCGGGAATCTGCAGCAGACCGACGCACATGCCGGCGATCTGGGGCGGCCAGGCCTTCATCGCCAGCACCGACGCGAGGGTGAGGCGGGCAGGCACGCTCTCGGCGCGGGAGAGGCCCACGTCCCGGTACCAGGGCCAAACCCACTCAAGCCCGGCTACGACGCCGACGAGCAGGAGCGACATGGGCAGGGCCACCCGCGAGTAGGACGTGCCCGCCATCCTGTCGATCGTCCGGTTGTCCGGCTGTGGACACCCAACGGCGGTGAACCCCCGGAACAGGGTTTCGTAGTACGAGTGCAGACCGGCCGCCACCAATCTGCGTTTTCGTGGTCGTGTGGGTTGTGCGTTGTGTTGTGGGTGTTAGCGTGGTGGCTTGGTGGGAGGTTGGAGTGAGGTGTTGAGTGGTGTTACCCTCCAAGGATGATGAAGATTCCCTGGTTCACGCCTGCGCCGAGTTGGACGATCGTCTGCGCATCGCCCACAAATGTTAATGGAGGATAAAAAATTGATCATAAAATTGCAAAAAGAATTAAAATGAAGAAGAAAAAAAAGGAGCGACGACATGAGATACTGACCGTGCCAGGGCAAGCGCCGCCAATCGACATGCCCACGCCCAGCAGGCCCGCGCCCAGCGCCACCGAGGGCAGGCCCCGCGGGGCTGTGAAGAAGTGAGCCCGGCTTTGCTCCACGTACGGCGCCGTGCGGCTGGATGCGCGCCTGTCACCGAGCGGTTAGGAGTAGGCAAAAGGTATGGCTAGACGAGGTGGGGCACGTACATGGCGCTCATCACCACCATCGAGGTGGCCACCGCCGAGAGAAACATTTTCATCATCTAACGCCGGGTTAGGGCTCACGATCAAAAATAACGAAGACAGGGCAGCAGCTAGTACCTGGAAACGGGCAAAGAGCATTTGGTCGATGATTACAGCTGGCTCAAACACGCGGCCCTTCTCTAGGGCAAAACCGAAAACAAACCCCATCGCCAGCGATATGGGCAGCATCGTGCCATACTTCGGCTTCTCCGCTTTTGCACTGCCTTGTGTGGTGTTCGCCTTCGCTAAACACATCTTCCCTGTTGCTTGCGTCGCTAACGGTCCTTATTTTATAATTATTTCCCTTTATCTCCATTTATATACAATTATTTCCTTTATCTCCATTTGGCTATTCGCCCACTTGCCGCGAATAAACAGGGAAGACCCCGAATAGACCACCTCCGTCAGTCCTGGCCTTGACGTTGTGGTGCACAGGCACTTGGGCTCGCCGGCTGCGGGCCGCCGGCCAAGAACTGGCTCCGGAGTAGATATCTGCCCTGTGCCATATCACTCTTCCCCCAGAGGGGCGTTGTAGCCGTGGTGGTTGTGGCGGTTCCTGCGCTTCTCGCGGATGTAGTGCCGGTTGAGCTGCCACAGGCAGTAGCTCCAGTAGGCCCCGCAGCACTCCCACGCAAACAGGGGCAGCAGCAGCGCGCCGGCCAACGGATTCAGGCTAGCCATGAGCGGCAGGGCAGCTCCGAGGGCGACGCTGGCGAGCGCCCGGTCCACGGCGGCCGCGCCCACCAGCTTGGCGCCGTAGAGGATGGGCGACCACGAAGCGTCGAGCAGCAGACCACAGCCGTAGAGCACCAGCGCCGCCGTCCTGGCCGACGACCACCCCGTCGACGTGCTGGTGCTGTCCAAGCGCCACATCAACAACGAAGCGGCTCCTGCCGTGCAGTAGACGAACGGTTTCACTCGACGTAGCACCCACCACAGTGGCGGCTTTGGTGGTTTCTGTAGAGAGAGAGAGAGAGAGTGAGAGAACTGTTAGCACATCTATCGACACTCAGTCAAGGAGTGAGCTGAGTCGCTCAGGCTCTTTCGAATCAAACGAATCAGTTGGTGGCCAGAAGAGGGGGGCACCTGTAGATTGCGCTTCCAGTTCTTTGCGCTTGAGCTGCGGAAGAAAGCCCCCAGTCCACTGGTCGCGGCATAGGGCAGCATTACGCTCACAGCAACAACCAGCCCATCCTGCCACCGCACCGTTGGCAGTAATCTTGATTCCATTCGACCTGCCCTTGGGCTTGGCTGGCTATTTATTTTATTTATTTTTCTTTTTTGGCTGAATTTCGAGGAAAAGCGACTAGGCTACGTTCGCCCGAAGAAGAGAGGGGAACTGCCGTCACCTGCCTCGCCGGAGGGTTGCACGCCGTCGTTGCCCTTCTTTGTGTTCATCGCCGCGTCGGTCTTGCTGCGCGTGCGGAGTTTCTTCTTGTCTGCGTCGTCCTCCTTCTTCTTATCCTTGGTCTTGTCTTCGCCACCAACACTCTTCTTCGTCTTTTTCTCTTTCTTCTCCTTCTTCTTCTTCTCCGTCGGTCCAGTCGCGTCGTCTGTCTTCTTCGTGCGCTTCTTCTTTGCCTTCTTGACTTCGTCGCCTGCGCTGGCCTTCACCGACTGCCGCACCTTCTTTTTCTTCTCTTTCTCCTCGGCCTTCTTCTGCTGCCGGCCCTCCTCGATCCGCTTTTCCTTTTCTATCATTGTCGGCGGTGGCTGGAACGACTTGATCACGCCCGCTGGCTTATCCTCCCGCGCCACCGCCTCGGTAGCGCTTCGCTTCGTTCTCGTTTTCTTCGTCTTCGTTTTCGGTTCTTCCGAGAGCGAAGCCTGGCTGAAGCTGTGCTGGTTCCGCTCCTCTTCTGCGGCGAGCGCGGCCGCCTTCTCCTCTTCGGCCTTCTTCTTGGCTGGCCAGGCAGCCAGTGCGTCCTGCAATTTTAATTAAAATAATTAAATAAACAAAAAAAAAACAAAACTGATCAATGGCCCAGTTGTTGACCGTACCAGCGCCTCTTTGGTCTTGTCAGCCGGAAGGGAGAAGCGCTCGCCGACTGACCGAACAAACTGCTCACCGACCTCCGGCGACGTGTCCCACTTGAACATGTGTGAGACTGGACGGCCGTGGTCAGTGTCGAAAAGCCAGTTCGAAGGTGAGTGGGAAGGTAGATGCATACCGATGGACGGAAGTAGGACCGATGCGAGCGCGGCGCCTTCCGCATCTCCACCCGAGATCGAGGCCCTCGTCGCCTCGGTCGATTCGTTGGTCTCTTTCTTGCGCCTCTTGATCATCTCGTCTGTTGTGTTGCAACAAGAGAGAAGCGAAACACGTGAGCCAATCTGCGATCTTCACTTCAAGAGCGAGGCTGCGTACGTAGGAAGTATTCCTCCCAGAAGTCGCTGTTCTTCCAGAGGCTAAAGTCTTTGACGAATTCCTTAATAAAAAATAAATATCAGTGGGCTTGTTGGAAATTGTCGTGAGCGACGTGTGGGCGAGCACAATTACCTGTAGGTAGGAGGGACGTCGGCGATCCATGCGGTACAGGCTCGATGCTGCGCGCATGAGGGCGCTCAACGCGATGAAGTCCTTGTCGCCGTGGGCCTCGGCTTCGACCAACATCCTAATGAGGTTGCGCACGAGGTTGGTTGGTCGACAAAAAAAATAGCCTCCGTCATCAGGATGGCATGGGGTACCGGGTCATGAGGTAGAGCATCATGTCAAAGGCGTCCGACGACAAACAAAGGGAAGGCAGCTGGCGAATGACAAATGTTAGTCACCCGCGGGTGGGCATGTTGCATGCAACACACACACACACACACACACACACACACACACACACACACACACACACACACACACACAACTTGAAGTAATCAGTTGATGTGAGAGCCACCTTTTTCACTGTCTGTTTGAGAGCGAAGGCAAACTGGCGGCGGCCGTAGTCGGTCTTGAAGATCTCATTCAGCTGCACAATGTCGCTGAAGTGGACCTCCGTCGAGGAGTAGAGCACGGCATGCACACATTCGTTCAGCGCCGCAACCAACTGTATGGAGGCAGTCACAACGATTACGATGACGATTCAGGTTTGCCATGAGTAACAGAGTGGGGAATGCGTGCCTCGTCGCTCGCGTCTTCCTTTTGCTTGCTGGCCCACCGAAGCGTGGCGATCTGATTGCGCGGCGAGGCGGGACCAGCCTTTCCGATGTTCACGATTGTGTTCTTTCGCAGACGCTCAAAGATGCCCACGTCTTCCTCCTACGCGCGCGCACACACACACACACACACACACACACACACACACACACACACACACACACACACACACACACACACACACACAGAGAGAGAGAGAGAGAGAGGTGGATGATAGCAGTCAGTTAACTCCACAGACGTGAGCGAGTGCGGTATAACGGACTTCGTGCTGCTTGAGCTCGGGCTGCGACGGGGATTGGTTGAGCCCGGCGGGAGGGCGGCTCGCGGCCTGGCTGGCCGCCTGACCGCGCAGCTCCTCGTTCTCGCGGGTGACGGCCTCCAGCTGCGCCCGCAAGCGTTCGATCTCGGCCTTGTCCTGCTCCGCCTTCTTCTTCTCGCGCTCGAGCAGCGCCTTGGCCGCGGCCTCCTTCCGCTGCGCCAGCTCCATTTCCCTCTTCTGCCTCTCGGCCGTCCTCTTTTCCCACTCCTCCGATTGACCGGCGCCCCTTTGCTGCGCATTCAGCCGCAGGTCCTACATCGACACACACACACACACACACACACACACACACACACACACACACACACACACACACACACACACACACACACACACACATGCGTGAGTGCGTTTCGAGTAAACCTCCCCCAGTTCTCGTACCTTCGACTCGGCTTCGGTCTTCCAGTACTGGATGTCGTTCATCAGGTCGGTGCGAGCCCTCTCCGCCTCTTCCTCCCACTTCCGTCTCTCTTCTTGCAGCCGTGCTTCAAACTTGGCGCATGCTTCCTCCAGCTATCATCAATTTAGAACAATTTAGTACGTGTGTGTGCGCGCGCGTGTATGTGTGGGTGACGCACCTCCTTCTCCTTCTTCATCTCGAGAGTCTTAATCTTCTCGTAGAGCGCCTGTGTGTCAACAACGGTGCCTGCACGTTGGTTGCGCCGGTCGTCCTTGGGCGGCTCCTCCTTGGCGACACGAGGCGAAGGGGCCGCGACTCGCTTCCTTTCGGCGTCCAGCTGGCCCTTGGCAATCTCGAGATCCCTCTGCAGCCGCTTGATCTCGGCCACCGCCGCCACCGAGCGCTTGCGCTCGTCCTCGAGCTGCCTCTCCAAAATTTTGACTGCCGCGCCCATGCCGTCAATGATAAGAACGCAACGCGACACAAGAAAGCTGCGTACCGGCTTCCAGCTCGGGCGAAGCGCGAAGAGTGGCGTGGCGCGGGGAGGCAGGCGGTGGCTGCTGCTGCTGCGGCCGCGGGGAGGTGGGCTTCAGGGGCAGCGGCTTGGCGGCCTGGCCCACGGAGGTCGGAGCGCCGCGGGGGCTCGGCTCCCGTACTTGACCACTTCGCTCCTGCTTCTCGATGTCGGTGATGTACAGCGGGCCCTGGTCTTGGATCACGTTCGACCACTGGGTCGTCCGCTTCTCGACGGGCCTGCCCAGCGCCTTGAAGCCCAGGGACTTCATCGTGGGCCCCTTGTAGGAAGTCGTGGACTCGGCGATGCGTGCGAGGGAGAGCAGATTGACAAACACCTGCACGAGCATGCGAAAGGGAATGGGAAGGGAAGATGTGAGGCAAAAGGGCGAGATAAATAAATAAATAAATAATAAAAAATCAGCAAACCTGAGGTTCGCCCTTGCGGAGGTAGAGGTCCGATGTGACAAAGAGCTCGGCCGAGGCTACGCCCAGCTTCCAACAGGCCTTGAGATAGAAGCCGATATTCTCCATCTCAAGCAGCGCGATGGGCCGGGTGTTGTACTTGCGAATGATATCTGGCTGAATAGCATTCGCCAACCTTCCGACGCGGTAGTGACAAAATAGTGTAAATAAATGCATAAAAGGGATGACGTCAGCAGGACGGCACGTACTTGCACAAAATAATACCCGAACGGAAGGAGGCGATGGGGTCCGTGAGGTCCACCTTCTCCTTCGTTGCAGCGGCCACCTTGAGCAAACAAAAGAAAAATTGGTTTAAAAAATGGTGACAAAAAGTTTCGCTCTTTTGCTTCGTGGTCCGGGGGGGGGTTGTTACCCATTGTGCCAGCTGCTTTTCCAACTCGCGGTCGCGCTTGCTTTCCATTTTGCGGTGGACCTCGGCATCGAGTCCATACAGGCGCAACCCATTCACCTCCTCGTCACCGCGCGAGCGGTTAGCCACCTGCATCTTCTTTGCCACCACCAAAGTGCAACAACAGGCGCTGGCTAATTGCGCAAACAAATTGTCGACAGTGTTAACCGCGGTTCGCCGAGCTCACCACGCGCAACAGCCAATGCGAAGGCTCGCCTGGGGATAGGCCTTGTGCGTTCTGTTGGTATCTAACTTGCCCCCAGCAGCTTCTAACTACGTAGACCATGCAACAGTGTAAAACGTTCCACCAACAGACAACATCGCCAAGGCTTCTGGACAGGTGGGCAAATAAATCTCTCGTGGTAGAATACCCGGTGGTGGTTAGTTGTCCTGTCGCTTCTTCTTGGCCTGCGGCTGGGCCGTGGTGCCCTCGCCATCGGTCTCCTTCTCGGCTTCATCATCACCCTCCTTCTTCTCCGTGTCGGCTTCCGGTGCGGCTCTGCTAATACCAGACGGCGCAAGTGAGCGAACCAGGCAAGCCATAAGATTTTAAATTAATTTCAAAGGGGGGGGGGGGTGAGAAGGCGGGCACCTCTTGACGTTGATCTGACGCCGAGTCCCAGGTCCCCAGTTAGGCGGGTTGTGCACGAATCTGGGCTTCTTTGACTTCTCGGGCTGTTTGTTTTTTGTTGCGTCCCAGGTGAGTCGAGAAGATGAGCATCGTGATGAGCACTGTACCTTGGTGTCCTCTCGCTCGGTGAAGTCGACCTCGAAGGAGGGCTCCTTCTCGAGGATGGCGGCGGCCACGGAGCCTGGCGGCGGCGGTCGCACGGGATGCAGCTTGTTCCAGCCTCTGACCAAGTCAAGCCCCCAAATGTACACACACCACACAGTGAGCAGGGGCCTCCATCTTGGGGTGAGGATGGCCGGCGTTACCGGAGGATGTCCCACAAGAACGACGCCGGGGCATCGGTCTTGATGGCGGTGGCCTGCGTATGCGAAATGGAGATCCTGTAGCCCCTGTTGGCGTTCAGGATGGCAGACCTGACGGGGACAACACGACGTTTCAATGTCAGCCCGGAACCCGGGGTTGATACACGAGCCGAAAGGCATTTGGGCACGCACTTGAACACGCTCATCGCCGGCTGCTGGGCGTGGAGGATCTTACAGATCGCAGGGAGGTCGTAGAACAGCGGCTGGTCGGGCAGCTCCTGTTTGATTTTAAAAAATGAGTTGTCTGCGGGCGCAACGAATGAAGGTGAGGTGGCGGGCTGACCTGCGACAGAACGGAAAGGTAGCCGTTCACTTTCTTGTGTGTCTTGAAGAGACCGGTGTTCTTCTCAAGCTCTTCCATGGCCTTCTTGATGAACTCGTCGTCGTAGAGGGACCTGTTCCAGATGGGACCCAACACCTGACGTGCGTGAACCACGGTGCAAGTGAGCCTCCACGCGCACGCTGAGAGAGAGAGAGAGAGAGAGAAGAAGAAGAAGAAGAGATTGTCTTACCTTGTGGTCGCGTCCGCAGTCATCACAGGTTCGATTGACCGGTGGTCCGCTGGCCGCCATGAATCTCTGGGAGGCGCCCTTGCCTTCGCACCGGCCCAAAGGCTGGAAGTGGAGCGCGCCGCAGCCAGAGCACTGGTAGACGTGGGACAGCTTGCTGTATTAAGATTAAGTGGACGGCGGACAAACACGGTGAGCGATTTCTTCTCCAAGCAACAGAGCCGCATCTTCGCGCTCACGTGGGGGCAAGTGGTGGAAGGGGAGCGTACAGCATACTGCGCTTGGCCTCCTCGGGCCGAGTGTAGACCCGCACAAACATGCGCACGTAGAAGTCCATGCTGAGCGAGATGAGAGGAACGATGTGTCGCTGGTATCTTGCAGCTGAGCGCTCGAGCGACGCCAGCACGATGCGCACGGCTTGCTCGTGCGTGGGTTTACCTAACATGCAATGGGTCAGCATTCGACAAGAGGAACAAACACCGAGATGAAATAGCGCGACATACCCTTCAGGGGCAGCGCTCCATACTTGTAGGAGCACACTTCTGGGTAGTTGCCGCACAGCACCTGCATGTCAGTGCAAGTCACGCAGATAAGGCCTGTATGCACGCATTGATGGAGATTGTGGGCGATTTGAAGGGTCAGCATCGATGCCAACGGTGGATGTCAGGCGTAGTACTCACCTCCGTCGTTGATGGATTGGACGGCAGCATCGAAGAATTCGGCGCCGGAGCCATAGGGATCGAGGTCGATCACGTCATAGGCCTTCTGATTCTGGTACATCACCGCCCTGAGAGCACATAGCACCAGAAGTGGTAAGGAGCGCAGATCAGCGGTAGCCCGGACAAACCCAAGAAGGAGGTTTCACACCTGGCATCGCCCTGGTTGGGGATGATCTGGGCATCGCTGATGCCATTAAACTCGACGTTACGCCTGATGTTCTTGACGGCCGCCGTTTCGATGTCGTTGGCCACGATCGACTTGATGCCAGGAACCTCCTTCCAGTACCGGATCGAGCGAAGCCCTGTACGCACGGGCAACGCTGAGCAAGTGCTCTTGCCCACACTATGCAGAAGTAGCGAAGTTGGAAGGCGTACCGGTTGCGGATAGAGCCTCCAGAATGGTGATGCCGGCGAACTTCTCGCCTCGCTCCTGGCGCACTAATCATAAAGTAAATAAAATTAAACAATTGAAAAAATAGGCCTTAGATTAACATAATTTGTTGCGGGGCGATTGCGTACTTTGTTCCGCAAAGAGGCGAAGAACGAGAACGGAGAGGTCCCTATTTACCTCTTGGGCCGGGTTGTAAAAGACCTCATTCTTGTTTTCGAAAATGACTCGCGCAGCACCCTCCGTAATCGCTTCGAAACCCTCGGGCGTTGGATTTGCCTCCAACCAGGCCGTTCTCTCCTCCGATTCCATGACTCGAGAAAGAGGCGCAGATGAAGGCTCCATGTGGTGTATGTAGCGTCGGCAAGTCCAAGATGTGACTTTAATCTGCGATCGTGTGGCAAACGACGAAATTGGTTGAGCGGAGATGAGAGGCAAACAACACCGGGCGCTCAGCCTCAGGGGCAAGGTGGTTGTGAGTCGTTGAGGTGTTATCGCCCAAGATGTGGCCACCCTTCCGCAATGCCGCATGCAACTGCCTTTTACAGAAGAAATCTTTTTCTCGTTATTTTCCAAGATAATTTTTGCAGACTGATCGAAAAAGGAAAGGCCCTGACGGACATGTCCTTATCACGGGGCGAGACACGCGGCAACGTGGCTTGCGGCCTTCGCAAACAGAGCTCGCAGTTCGTCACATACCCGAACCTGTTGTCAAGTGTTTTGTTAGACTGACACTATGGCGATTGTTAGATAGATGGGAGCTACCTGAAGTGTGGAAAGCTGTGCGATGTGTAGCGGGGAGTATTGCTGATGCATCTCGCGCAGCATCTGGCTGCTCAACTCCGATGGGTGTACTAGAGCCATCAATGGAATGAGACGCAGCTGCGAGAGCAGATAGACTTTTATCCTGCCCAGGTTCTCAAGGTCCGTCACAATCGCATCCACTTGCCCTGCACATCATTTAGCTCAGCAAAATACAGATCAGATAACTAAATTCAGGAAATAAGAGGGGAACCTTGGCCTTCTTCAGCGTTTTGAAGACAAGTGATCACCTCATCTCTATGTGCAGCAACCTTGACCTGGGCGCCGGCGCGGCTCAGTAGCAATCGCAGGTTGCAGCTGCTGGTGGTGTCACGAGAAGCGAACAAAAGGATTTGCTTGTTCTCCAAGGGTTTCCTGTCGGCCAAGCTTTGGTCTGAGCCGCTTCGAGAGATAGCCTTGCCTGCGAGTTTCACAGCCTCATCAGCTCCATTTCAGGTTACATGTTGCCAGAGAGAGAGAGAGAGAGGTGCACGAGAGGCGAGCAAGGGACGGACCAGCGCCAACGGGGAGGATGAGCTGAAATGACGCTCCTGTGCCACCCACGCCCCAGATCCGACCGCCGAAGACTCGACACAGCTCTCCGCACAGGTGCAGCCCTACGCATTCAATAACCCACATGAGAAATAAAAACGCACATACAAAGAGCGGCAAGCCCATGGAGTGTCCGTACCTAAGCCGATACTGCTAAACTTGGCTTGTCTCCCATGCGAGCATCCGATTGTCGTAAATGGGTCGAATAGATCGGCAAACTCTTCGTCGCGGAAGGTCATCGCCGTTCCGGTGACCTGAATGCGCAGCATCAAGTCCTTCGGCCTGACAGTTGTATGAGTGGCGCCTCGCTCCTCTCCCCCCTCCACGGTGGCATCGCGTGGCCGTGGACTCGAACAGGGCTTGGAGGAGGCCGTCTTCGTGTTTGCGGCATCGCCGTCGTCGCTGAGTGCAGCATGCTCCTTTTCGAGAGAGATCAACACGGTGACCTTGCGCATTTCCCTGCACTGCTTGCCGGCCGTGTCGAGCCCATCCCGGGAGCCCTCATTGTTTTTGCTCAACAGCACCGCATGCCCCACCAGGCTGCAGATGAGTTGCTGAAGCCTGCCTCGGTCGGTCCGGATATACCTGGGCACCTCCTGGTCCACCACGTAGCTCAGATTCACTCCTGTATATAGGAGCATATGTTAGCATCGAATTCACGAAATGCAATCGGCGACCGCGCATACCGTTGTTGACCACCCTCTCTGAAAGAACCTCAAAGCATTCCGCCAGGATTTCTGCCAGTTCGATCGTGGTGTCCACCTGTCGCCCAGCCCCCAAATTCTGCGATCAATATCATGACTCGCCAAGTGTTGGGCGTGAAGAGGCATGCGCACCAGAGTGATCTTGCGGGCCTTGAGCTTGCTCAGGTCGAGCACATCGTTCACCAGTTCCAGCAGCGTCTCTGACTCGGCTTGTATGTCGCTCAGGCACTCTGCCTGATAGGGCGTCATCTCCGTGTCCTCCAACAGGCTCGCCATGCCGCTGATGCCTGTCAGCGGCGTCCGCAGCTCGTGGCTCGCCACGGCCAGGAAGTCGTCCTTGGCCACGTCGAGCCTCTCGAGCCGCTTGTTCTTGCGCTCCATGCGGTGGTTGGCCCGGCGGAGCTCGTCGGCCAGGAGCGCGTTCTCGAGCGAGTTCATGAGCTGGCCCGTGAGAATGTTGAGCAGCCGCAGCCGGTTCTCGCCAAACACGCCCACGCTGAGGCCGTTCTCTAGGTAGATCAGGCCGTAGTGCTTGCTCTTGAGCGACAGAGGGGCGCACAGCACGGAGCGGGGTCGCCGCTTGGCCACGTAGGAATCCGTATTGAACCTTGTGTCCACCACCGCGTCGCCGACCAACACCGCCGCTGTCCCACGTTCAGTGAGCTTAAGTTGAGCACAAACAAGGGTAGAGGTCGAAGAGGAAATGATTTTAAGCGCACTCTTGGAATGCCAGCAGAAGTTGATGATGGAGTTGGGCAGGTCCGGACTGTCACCTGTGTACAGCAATTTCTGTACTCTCACCTTGCGCTGACCTCCCAAGTGAGCCAAGTGAACACAATCGCAACGAACCAGATAACAAACGTACATGTGTATAGGAAATCTTGGCCTTCGCTCGTATGTAGAGCTGTATGGGCTGAGTATCGCCGCCGCTGCCGCTGCCGCTGCCGCCGCTGCTCCTATCGCTCTCGTCCGACGACGACACCGTTCCGGCCTCCTCCGTTAGGAGGATCATGCCCTAGGAGTACAGGTCAGAACACAGAAGAGAGTGAGAGATATTGGAAATAACAGTGACGTGCCCTGGTGGCCCCGGTATTGTCAAGAATGAGATCGAGGGACGACTGCAGGAGATCCTTGGTGGTGAGCTTGGACGACAACTGCTGAGAAGCCTGCACCACGGCGTCGAGGTCGAGCGCGCTCGTCACGATCTCTGTCGTCGTGTAGTGACTCACGTTGCGCATGCTGCCTCCCACGAAGTCGGGCTGGGCTTCTTCGAATGTGGCCTTGGAAGCGTCCTTGTGGCGTCTCGCCGCGGCGTCGGCTCCCCATCGGTCGAAGCAGTACAGCATCTCGGTCTTGCACTGCTTGGCCATCCCGTTCATCACCTGTTGGAGACGAACGAAAAAAGAATCTCAATTAATTGTTCGGTTCGGTTCGGTGCCAGAGGCAGAGCACATGAATAAATGAATGTGGGTGTGTAGTGTGTGTAAATAGATAAACATAGCGCGTACCTGCCAGGAGAGCTCTTTGGCGAGGGCGGCGTCCGGTATGAACCCGTTCTCCAAAGCCAGCTCGAACGCCTTCTCGTACAGGCCCAGTACCTCAGCCATGGTTGCCATCTGCCGCCCGCTGTTGGTGTCTCGCAGCTCCAGCCGCTTCCGCTCGGCCTTCGGGGAACATGTGTGAACGAGGGGCTCGGGTCAGCAAAGGAAGCAGGCTGGGTACCTCGACAAGCAGATGCCAGTGGGCAAAGTTGCACGGCGCCGAGTCGACCCAGTGCTTAAGCGTCGCCTGGTTGTGCGCCACTGTCATCAGATGCTCATCGTACTCCTCCTGCGTCAGGATCTCTGGATTGATCTCGCCATCGCTGCAGCTGCTGCTGTCGTCTTCCGCAACTACCCTCGCTCGCTCCCTTCTCCGGCGTAACGAGTCGCGCTTTCTTCTTCTCCGGAGCTCGCGGTTCTTGATGGCGATGGTCTTCTCCGAGCCGCGCCACGCGGAGCTCAGTTCGCATACGCGCTCCTGCGGTGCGGCCAGTCGACGGGCGCTTCGGCACACGGCCAGCAGAGCCAGCGAATAGTAGAAGTAGTACTCTATCCACGTGCCACCCGCACCACACCATCATTAAAGTCCTGTAAAACAATTGATAATTGACTATGGTGCAGACCGCAGACGTACCGACTTCTTCTTTGAATTGTGTGATGTACGTGATTATCCGGGATGCTTTCCGGCCCTCTTCAACGGCCTCGGCAAATCTACTCATGGTGTAGAGGTAGTGCATCTTGGTCACATGTAGCTGAGCGATCATCATGGGCCGCGTGCCGGCCTCTACGTAGTGGAAGAACTCGTCCTCGGTCTGGTCGACCGGCTTGTCCATGAGCAGGTTGGTGTAGCGCTCGATGATGTGCATCATCTTTACGATGTCAACCCAGTTGACCTCCTCGCTGTAACGCAAGTAGGGCTCTGCAGTACACACCGACGCCCTAGGTCTGAGTGATCCCAGAGCTGTAACAGGGCGTTACGAATAGCCCGAGGGAGTACCAGTAAAGGTCATGATCTGCGGTAGCGAGGCCGTGCTCCAAGACGTGCGCATGAGGTTGTAGGCACAGCCCGAGGCGAACGCCGGATTGGCTCCGGCCACGGCGTGCTTGAAGCCCAACTCCAGTCCCGGTATGGTGTCCTTCAGCGGGTGCTTGACCCAGTGGATGAAAGCTTGACATTCATATGTTTGTGAGCCAGCCACATCGGGCCGCCGAAGGGGAAACGCCATGGGAGCGCAGAGGTGATCGTACAGTAGAAAATCTCCCACACCTCGCCGCGATCGGCGAAGCGCGAGTTGGCATAATGCTTCTCCACCAGATCTAGGGCTAGCGTGCCCCACGCGTGCGCTTCCTCGTACTGAACCAGGTTCGGCCAGACGCACACCGATGTATCAGCGAAAACAAGAGCAGGCATCAAGCAGTACAATGCGAGGAAGCAGCGCCCTACCTTCCTGTTCATAGCACATCCGGTCCAGGCATACCACACGTAGATGAGCGATGTGTGCGCTATGTGGCCGTGCTCGATGCTCACCTTGACCTGCAACGGGTGGGTTCTCTCGTCAAATTGGAGATTATCAATACACAAGAGCAAGACGCGGTGAGGGTATACGCCGTTGGCCAGCGCGTAGGTGTAGGCCAGTGGATTGGTGAAGAGAAAGCCAATGGCCATCTTGCTGATAAGCATTTGAATGCCCTGTAACAATTGTTTCAGCGAATAAGCAGTTGACCGTAAGGAGTGGTGGGAAAGGGGACACCTTGGCGCGTTCGTCGGTCGCCGGCGGGTTGCTGAGCAGATCGGCGATGGGACGCTCGCCCAGGAGCTCGTTGACTTCGGCCACGGCCTTGTCCAGCATCTCCTTGCTCGGGTCGGCTGGGATCTCAAGACCCAGCGCTGCCAGACCACGTAGACCTGACGCCACCATGTCCTGGTATGCCCCCCCCCCAATCAACTCTGATCAATCAATTATGGGAGGGTGAGGGGACGGCGCGGTAGTGAGGGGCGGGAGCGGAGTGGTACGTCGTAGCGCTGGAGGCAGATAGACATCTGGTTGCGCTGCGTGTAGACCTCGATCGTCTCCCACACGTCGTCCACATGAGCCAGCACCTCGTCGAACAGCGCCTGCGCTGTCTCCACGTTCTTGCACAGGTACTCGCACTGTGCCCTTTCTGCCGTCGTTGTTTGTAAAATGGCACGACTTGTGCAGCCAAGACAAATAATAGGGGAGGTCTTCCTCACCTAGGAAGAGCTGAAAGGTGAGCTTGTGGTGCAAGCTCCAGTAGTCGTTGCCTTGAGCCGTGGGGAGCATGGCAATCCCTTGTGCTGCTACCTTACTTGCCATCTCGTAGGCTGTTCTCTCCCCCCCGCCGTCGCATTTTTGAGTCAACCCTCACCAACCGCACAGCAAGCCAGGAGACTTACCCATAGAGTTCTTGCCCTTGATGGCTGCCTTTAAGCTCAGCTGCGCAACCAGCAGTCGCTCCTCGTCGTCTGTGACTAGCTCTGCAGCCTCGAAGTAGTGCGACACCACATCGAATATATCGAATCGCGACTCCTCGCTTTCTTGTCGTTTTGAGAGATGCTGCGGTGTCCGTCGCCATACTTGTACCTACAACCCACAACCCACAAAGGTGGAGAGTTCCTGAGACTATTGTCAAGTGAAACAAAGGGACGATGGGTGTACGCTTTGGTCTTCATCGAGGTCGACCCGGGTGAGCATGAACTTGGCCATGCCGAGGTGCAGGTGCTTACTGTTCTTCGCGTCCACGCACTCGTACGCCGCCTGCTGCACTCGGTCGTGCAGGAACCGATACTCGAAGTCGCTCTCCCGCAACACGAACCCTGTTGTTATATGCACGTGTTTGTGTAACTCCCATCAACCACAGCTCTCGCACTCAACTGCTCTTGCTCTCTAATGAGTGATGTGGTGTGGGAGAGGCGTCGCTGACTGACCTTGGTGAAGAGTATTCCACAGGAGGCTTTCCACATCGTCGACGGCCATGCCGCGAAACTCGGCGATGTCGCGCACGTCGAACCGCGCTCCGAAGTAGGCCGCCACCTCCAGCAGCTCCAGTGTCTGCGAAAACCCGAACGAGCGTGGAGAGGATGACGTGCGATCAGCGTCATCCAGCGTTGGGGAAGGAAGAAGGGATAGTACCTGGTGGGGCAGGTTACGCAAGTCCTGGGCCATGAACTCGACCACGTTGTCTGTGTATCCCATGGCCTTAACCTTCTCCAAGTCCCACTCCCAACGCCCTTTATCATGCTCGAACCACTAGTTGCCCCCCCCCCCCGAATCACCACCCCAGCGCAAATTCAGAATGTCAGCTCAGCTGTGGTCCATGGCGGTGGCTGCGGTGGTAGTGGCGGGGTGGCAAGTTAGGGGAGGGCAGTACGATGAGGCCGGTTTGGTGAAGCTTAGTGAGGAAGCTGATGGTGAAGAACGGATTGCCCTTGGTCTTCTCGAACACCAGCTCCGACAGCGCTCCAGTTTCGTCTTGGATGCTGCTGGCTCTGGAGTGCAGCAAGTCGTTCACCATGTTGTGCACGTCGCTCAACTCCAGCGGCTGCCGCGCCAGCCCCCGTAACGAGTCAATTCACCAGTCAGCCACCCTTGTCTGAGGAGTGACAACTACAACTCACGCCCGCACCTGGAGAAGGATAGTGTGGGACGAGACGCCCTTGTTGCGCATTTCGTCGAGGAACAGCCACAGAGGATGCGCCCCGCTCGTCACCTCGTTGTCGCGATACCCGCCCACCAACAACAGCGGACCTGCAGTGGCCGATGGTGTCCGACTCATCTGCACGGCCACAAGGCCATCCGGTGAGCTCTCACATTGCATCGCTGGGCCACCGATGGCGTGGCACAGGAGGGTGTATGGCAGTACGATTTTGGTGAGGAGATGGAACGAGGGCTGGTCGGCCCACTGGAGATCGTCCAAGAACATCACCAGCGGCTGATCCGGCTTCGCACTGGTAGTGGTGCCCCATTTTACACAACACGAAAAACCAATAATTAAAGATTAAAGGAGACCACGCGTGAAGGGCAGGGCGCGAGGGGGCACCTGGAGAAGACGTCGACGAGACGAGTGAAGAGCTGCGTGTAAAGTGACTGCAGCTCCGACATGCCCAGATCGAGCTCCACTGCCGGTTGCTCCCCGATGAGCAGCTCCAGGCTCGGAATCACCCCCACCAGCACTTGTCCGTGCTGGCCCACCGCGTTCAGCAGCCGCTCGCGCATCGCTTCCACGCTCTCTTCGCTCTCCGCCAGCACCTGTCGATGACCCCGCCCAATCATGAGCTGGGTTGAGGCCGAACTTTTTGACCCATTGGTGTGGGGGGCGCAGCAATTAGAGGAGCGGAGGGGAGAGAAAGCGAGAGATGGACCTGGTGGACCATGTCGGTGAAGGCCGACACGATGCCGGAATAGGGCACGTCGCGCTTGCTGAAGTCATACTTGCCGCTCATGAGGTAGGCGTGCGCCTTGATCTCCTTGAGCTGGTTGATGAGCGACGTCTTGCCCACTCCCGAGTATCCCGCCACCAGCACCACCTGCAGTGATGTGTGGTTTCAATGTTCATCCGCCCTCCTCCGCTCCTTCTGCGAGCGTGCATGGCGCACCTGGCTCTTTTTGATGGATTGCAGATTAGCGGCGGCCGAGGTGTAGAGCTCGCGCAGCATGTGGAGCTCCTTCTCGCGCCCGTAGAGCTTGCCCGCAAACCGAAATACGTCCGACACATCGTCCTTCCCCGCCTCGAACTCCTCTTCCTCGTCCTTGTCTTCATTTCCACTACCGGTCGTGCTTGCTCCATGGTCGCTGTGCCCTTGAGCACGTTGGCTGCTACCATTAGCGCGCATGTTCCGAATGATGGCCTGGCAGCGAAGGAGATCCGACACGAGACCGCGACTGCTCTGATAGCGCGTCTCCACCGACTTGGCCAGCAGCCTGTGCACGACGGCCGACACGCAGCGCGGAATGCGCGCATCGAGCTCGTGGAGCCGCGGCGCCTGCTTGGCCATGTGGGCGTGCATCATGCGCACGGCCGACTTCTCGACAAAGGGTGTGCTGCCGGTGAGCAATTCGAAGAAGCTGATGCCCAGCGAGTAGAAATCGCTCCGATAGTCCACCGGTCGTGCATCGTTGCTGCTGGAGTTGTTGCGGAAGGAGAGCTCGGGAGGAAGGTAGGCGAGGGAGCCCAGCACATGCTGGATGGGCACGTTGGTCTTCTTTTTGTTGGTAGTGGTGGTGGCTCCGGTGCGGCCGGTGGTGGTGTCGCGAGTGCGCACGACGACCGTGGCTACGCCAAAATCGGTGAGCTTCACCACTCGCGTGCTCTTGTTCCATATGATGTTGTGTGGCTGTGGGCCCCGTTGTTGTGACACCGGTCAAGCCTCATCTATGCAATCAAAACAAGTTTGCTTGAGGAGGAGAGCAAAAAAACCTTGATGTCGCGGTGGACGACGGACTGACTGTGCACACGGCCAAGGGTGCGCGCCACGGCGAGGGCCACCTCGAGAAAGGTCTCCACATCTCCAGCAAAGGCTCCCTCGCGCGCCAACCACTGGTCGAGCGAGTGGCCGCCAAAGTCCTCGAGCACGAGGGCTTCGAGGCCCGGCCGCGAGAGTCGGCCGTGCACGCGCACGATGCCCTCCACGCCGGCGGCCATGAGGGCCTCGACGATTTTGTGTTCGTGCTGGAAGTTGGTCAGGTGGCGCGGCAGCGGCAGCGACTCGTTTAGCACCTTTACCCTCACCGCTTCCTCCTCCCTTTTCTCTTCCTCCCCGCCCCCTTGCCTCGGAGCCTCGGAGGCTGGTGGGCCCCGGGGGAGACGGCGACAGTGGTAGACGACAGAGTGGGTGCCGCGATCGACGTCGGTCGACGTGAGGAGGTATCCCTCGGCCTCCAGCAGCGCCCCCACCTTCTCCATCTTCACCTCTGGCTTCGATCTATTCTCTCGGGGAGCTCACGATACCCCCGATCCACATACTCAATCGCTCTCGAATTTCTCCAGGCAACCATGACAACCCTAGTCGTGTTGTTCTGGTGGAACGTTATTGTCCGGTTACATTGAGTCCGGATAATGAAAATGGACCAACCACCGAAAGAGTAGATCATTTTCCAAGCGAATTTCGCGAGCGACAAATGGCGTCGCAGACACGCGAAAGATTCCATAAGATCGCGCAGGCGCCTACGAGCGAATTACCAAGGCTCACGTGATCCCCGCTCGCAGCTGAGGCTAAGTCGTCAATCTTTCAGCAGAATTTCACGCAACCTACCGTGCCAAGCGACCAGTGTGTCGCGGCAGAACGACTGCGCCATGGATGATAACAAACTATCAAGAAACAGCAGCGTTAAAGAAAATGGACACTGAGGCAGGCGAGTTTGGAAGGTTTAATGGCGAAGAAGTGGCCAACAAGGCAACAGCACTGGGCGAGCTGGACCGTCTCCTGAACAAGGGGGAGCCGCCCGACCTCGAGCTCATATTCATCCTCCCCTTCCCCGTAATTCTCTTTCCCATATCTTGCACCGCTTACTCACGCTACCAACAGTTGTCTCATTTATTACAATTATTATCAAATATTTATTTTTTAAAAAAAATTGTCTTTATTTAAAATAGAATCGAACCGTTTTCGGCAAGCCTTTGGCGTACACCAACCCATTCGGACACATCGCGCTGCGCTACCGCCTGGCCCCGTCGCAAGAGACAGTGGTACGTCCCGGTACAAGCTACAAGAGGATGCACGGTGACCGCCAAACCAACCAGGGCTCTCCTGCGCGATGGTCGTGCAGGTAGTGAATGTCATCGGCTTCGAATCGCCTCAGATGGTGAATTTTGTGAAGCCCGAAGACTTCTTCTTTGGCACGCACGGGTGGCATGTGGGAAACGAACAGGGCGGCATCTACAACAGGTAATTTCGTGTAGCACCGAGTCGCTCTCATCCTCTACCATTCAACCTGACCGTTCTTTGTTTGGCAAACGCAACCAACAGAAACTTTGTGTCCCTTCGGATAGAGCGCGTGGCGGCCTGGCAGCTGCAAGAACTGCACACGCTCTTCCTCGATCTGCATATGCGATGGAAGGAAGGGCAGGTCCACTACGTATTCGGCATCGACGGGTATCGCACCAACTTCATGCAGACTGCAAGCCATCGTTCTATTATCTCACCGCTATCCCCATGTATCGGCAAGCAGCAAGCTGCGCAATCTTGTGTCGCATCAGTTCAAGTGTGGTAACTGCTCCGATTGGATCGGTTACGCACTACAGAAGGTGGGTCTGGTCGACGAGTTCTCAATGTTGCCGGTATGTCTCTCCTCACTCCGCAGTTCTATATCATGTTCATTGATGTCCCTCTTACCACTGGTGGCCACGGCGTAACACATAGAAAATGCTGTGGATTCGAGTCTACGAATATTTTCTGAAGGCGGAGCTGAAGATTCCCTTCCGGTCCGGCTTCTCTCTCGTTTTGGCCACACATACACAACTCATACAACTCACACCTCCCCGGCCCTCTCTGTGGTCTTCCCGCCCATCAGCAACATGCACGTGGTCAAGTACAATCGCATACCACATCTCAACTCGTACGGAGCCGACGCTGACGTCAGTGGGTGGGTACGTGGGGTTTGCTCATCACGGACCTGCTTGGCTTGCGCTAATGAAACATGACTGACCGATCCATGGACAGGGCAATATGATTCACTTCCACGACCGACAAACGTACGGCAATCTGTCCGACCTGGCCGAAGTGTAAGTGACTCTCACCATCTTGCTTGCGCGAGTTGGAATTTTCCACCGAGACCACTTACCCACATGCACATGCACGCATACCGACACGTACAGCGAGGTGTTTCTGCCAAAGGGAGAGAAAGCGCTGGCCATACGCACGCGGGACGTGTCCACCTTCGCTCCGCACATACGAGACAAGTTCGAGCATCCTGGTGCAGGTTGGTGCCACTCCAGCTGACGACCAGGCTACATTTAACCGACGACACCTGCTGACAAATGGGTTATTGATGTTATCTAAACCAGTTTTCGTGTTGCCTCGCGTGGGCATGAAATGGTCGGTGGCCTGCACGGATTCATGGTTGGTTCTGCCGGTTCTTTTCCTCGCTTCTGTGCAACTTGTTTATCCACTCGCATTCGTGTTTGCATTGTGCAGGCGATTGGTTTCCCAAGTATCAGCCGAGTTGCGACAAATCGTGCGGAGTGCTTCGGGTCGGGCCTGGGCTCTCGATTCGCAGCAGCGGTTGCACATGTGGGACGGCGAAGCTTGGCAGCGGCCAACGCCTCGAACTCCGGCGCTCACTCTCGGTTTTTCCCTCTTGCCTTTGTCTTTTTCATCTCGTTGTTCTTGCCTCACATCTCGCTCGCTCTCTCACACCTGCCGCTCATGCCGGTGGAATCAGATGAAGATTGCGAGAGCGTCGAACCCTCGGTGGTGGCGGTCGACAAAAAGCAAGGCCGCGCCTTCATGTTGGCGCGCGACCGCCGGACTCTGTACGAGCTCGAGCTCGACTCTGATCGGATGGGCGAGACCGAGATGGATCCATGGACCAAGGGGAAGCAGCCGCTGGGGGACGGGATCGATGATCATCATTCTGCCCAGGTCACCTGCCGGTCGGTGGTCACGGCCGAGAAGTCCATGGCCTCCATCGCCGATGTGGCGTTGGTGACCAGTGAAGATCTCTATGCCGTCACCGTCGACGTACGTCTAGGCGCACGCCTCACCTCTCCTCCTCTAGTCCTCCCCTTGCTTCGCCATCGACTCGCTTTCCTTTCCTCATGCAATCGTCGACTACAGGGCAGACTGTATCGGCACAGCAGATGGATGGGATGGGAGGCGGATGCGGTCAACGACGCGAGCCTGCGATCAATCAGCGTGGACACCGATGGTGCCCTGTACGCGATCACCAACGAAGGACGCATTCTCTGGTATGCCCGACGACGTGTAAACGGCCGCATGTAAAAGGGGTGGATATGGCTGATGGTCCCCGTTTCGGTTGCAGGCGGGCCGAGTGGCTGCAGAAGTGGCACGCGTTCAGCCATGAATGGAATGCGAAACAGCTCTCCACGTGGAATCGATTCACGACGTGGGCGGTCGATGAACAAGGCCGAGCCTACGTCTTGAACCCGACCACCTGCGAGTGGAGCGCGCTGGGCAACTGCGTAGACAAGTTGCCCATCTCCTGCCTGGCGGCCGCGAGCGACGACGAACCGTGGGCCTTGACCACGAATCAAGAGGGTTCCACCACGGTAAGCACACACGCTCGGCACCTCAGCGCAACCGTAACACCCTCCTCACCGCCAATTGGTTGCTACGTGTCTTTAGGTGGTGTCGATCACCAGGCACAGGCTGGAATTCATGGCCGTCGACGCAACTCGCCCGCTGGCCACCGTGGCGTCCCATTCGGACAAAGCCCGACAGATGCGACTCTACAGCGCTGAGCCGCTCAAACGAGTATGAATCTTTCTGTGTCTGTTTGTTTGTCTGGTTGTCGCATGCACGCACGCACGCACGCACGCACGCACGCACGCACGCACGCACGCAGACAACACGGCTGTAGATTGAGTGATTACGGCATGCAGGTCCCATCGGACGAGTTTCTGGAGCAGACCCGCCTGGAGAGCCAGGTGAAGCACGACAAGAAGAAGCGTAGGGTCCAGCGACAGGCGGAGAAGGAAAGCATGCAGGCCGAGCTGGAGCGCGGCGAGAGTCTCTCCCCTAACGGGGTCATCGGCAAGCTGGGCGAGATGCTGGGCACGCTCCTGAGGCGCGATGAGCGATCCCGCCGGGCTCGCCACCAGCGCCAGCTGATCAGGGAGGAGCTCGAGCTGCCCACATCCGTGCAGGACAGCAAGGAGCAAGAGCAGGGGCAGCAGCGAGACGGCCTCTGCGCCGAGGCGGTCGGTGCCAAGACTCACCTGTGGGCCAACCTCGAGCTCGAGCTTCGCGCTGCCAGCCAGCAGGACAAGGCCGTGTGGTACCGTCTCGGCGACGTGGCCGACAACTCGGCCTACAACCATCCCATCTATCCGGTCCTGCTTGCCCGGTACTTCTTTCACGTAATCATCATCAATCGAACGAGCCTTGGTTGACTTGAGTCGCAATCGGGTGGCCTGGTTTTGACAGGGAGGTGCCGCCTCTTCAGCGGGACGAGTATGTGCAGGCCCTCGTGCCGCCCAAGGGCATCGCTCTCATCTACTCGAGCCGGGCCGGGGTCACCCGAAACGCCGACCTTCCAGGTATGGCATCGCATAGAGTTGGTACCAGGCAGTAGTATTGGGCTGAACACCTGTGAGTGTATGCGGGATGTCCCGGTCGTAACCACCAGGCGTGAGCATCTGGCGGCCGATTCCGCCCACGCCCGACTACGCAGCCGTGGGCCACGTGGTGACGCGTGGACGGTCGCCCTCAGCGGGCGATTACGACGACGGAGGCTTCCCCTTTGGCTGCCTCCACAAGCGCCTCCTCTCGCCCGGCGCAGTGAGCGATGCTCACCTTTTGCTGTGGCAGCCCGAGTGGATGCGCGAAGGGTACGAGTATGCCCTCGCGCGCACACGCCCCAAACGTAGAAGCTGATCGATCGGCGTTGGCTTGTGTGCGCTGGTGTTCCCATACGCAGGAAGCTCTACGTGAGCCACGTCACGGGCGTGGAGTTGAGCAGTTCGGGCAAGACGGTGGTGTGCCCTTCCCTGTTCGTGGCCAGCGAGGAACGGGGCGGAGGCCAAGAGGAGGTTTATCTGCCCCCGCTGCCCCAGGCGACTCAGGCGACTTGGCCCTCTGTACTCACCACGCCCCACTCGCCTGCTCCATCCCACCCACATATCAGATAACCATTGTTCAGAAGATGTTGTGGTTGGTGATGCTACAAAAAACATGGCAAACTTTTTCAAGAGTTATTCCTAAATAATAATTAAATAGTAGTTTTTTTCCATCGTATCTTAAAAAAGCAATATTCTCCGGACAAAAGCGATGTTACACGTTGACCGTTATGGCTACGTGAGTTCTTTTTCGTACCTCGGCTACGGACAGACCTCCTTTCTTCCAGCGCGTGAAGCCCTTCGCCTGTCGCTACTCTCTCATAGCCCTTCGAACAGGAAACAGGATTATCGGTTTAGCGCCCCAAGAGAAAATTAAGCAAGATGGCGGCCAGGGGGAGAGTGCTTACAGATGCGGAGAAGCTGTATCAGATGCTGCAGCCAAGCCCCAAGTTTCTTGTTTCGCGTCCGCGTCAGCTCATTCGCCATGGCGAGCTGATGTACTTCAGCATCAACACCAACAGCAAGAAGCCTCGCTACTTCTGGCTCTTCAACGACTGCCTCCTCGTCACCAAGCGCATCAGCGCTCAGAAGTTTCAACTGCAGATCGTAATCCACTTCAGCTCTGGCATGAAGATCGTCACCATGCCCGACAGCCCTACTCACGAGTTTCGTCTGCTCTGCCCTGAACAGGTGTGCCCCTCGCCGCTTCGTCACGGTGTGGTCACCTCACACCTCTCACTTCCCACCCCTCTCCTGCCAAATGCATTTGCTTGGTGTGTACTATGCTCGCCGAGTGTAGGGCACTCTCGCCAAGGCCAAGCAGCGTCGGGTGGTGATGTGGGGCAAGAGCCCGCAGCACAAAGAGATGTGGGTCACGGACCTCAAGCACTGCCTGTGGAAGGCCACGGGCATGGTCGGGCCGGACCCCACCAGTCCCCAGACGGCATCAGCCCCCCACACCACCTCCAGGCAGGACGAGGAAGAGGTAAGGCGCATGATGAAGGATGTCTCGCTACGTGATCGGCGCCCGAACGACCAGCAGTCCTCTAGGCCGTACGAGCCAGCGCGAGGCCGAGGGGACGTCGGAGTCACCCATGCAGGCCGTGGAGGGGTGCCGGCCGCAAGGCAGCAACAGGAGGTGGACTACGGGGACGAAGAGGAGTTCGAACAGTACGCAGATGACGGCGAAGCTGAGGGAGATGAGCACTGGAGCTCCGACCCCGCAGGCAGATCGTACGCTCATGCCCGGTCTTTGTCAATGTGCATTGCTCGGGCGGCTTGACTCATTTTCTGCCTCTGTCACAGCGACACGCTCATCTCCTTCGACGACGACTTCCCCCAAACCGACGGAATGCAATATTCTCAAAGAGGCGGCCAACAAGCCCCACCAGGTCAGTCACCTCTATCCCTTTCGCTTTCCTTTCGTTTGGTTATGTAGCATCGTTGACGGATCGAGTTTGCAACCAGCCGCTGTTGCTCTGGCTCCCATTGGCGGATACCCGCAGCAGCCCGCTTACGCCTATCCCCAAGCGGGCCAGCTCTACGGCGGTGTCGGAGATTACTACGCCCAGCAGCACACCCCCTACAATCCCTACGCCGTGGGGAGCGGCTACGCCAATACGGCTGCCCTCCCAGGCGGCGTGTATGCCTCCACGCAGCTCCAGCAGCCCTACGGCAGTGGACAGTACGGTGCGCCTGCGGTCAGTGGCGGTGCTCCGGTGGATAGCGCCGCCTACTATGGCCAAGTCTACGGCTCGAACCTTCAATCACTCTACTCCCAGATTCCCAGCTACAGCCAGGCGCCGACCTCGGTGGCGCTGCCCGCCGACTACGACCCGGGCATGTACGCAGCTGCCCTGGGCAGCTCATCCGCTGCTGGAGCCACTTCATCGACGGTCGGGTCGGTGGGCGGAGGAGGCCAGGTGCTAGCCGCCAGCGGGAGCGTGAGCGAGGCCGAAGAATTTGCGAGACGCGAGCTGCAAGAGGCCACCGAGGTGGTCCAGGAGCTTGCCACCGACTTGGCAGTCGCCCGAAGCATCGCCGCAGAAGAGCGCCCCACGACCGTGGCCCCGGCCTTTATCGACATATCCGACGCCGTGTTCGATAGCACCCAGGTGTGTGCATGTATATGTGTTGTGTGTGTTGTGGGTGGGTGTGGGAATGTCGGCCACAAGGCGTTACTGACTCAATCACTGGTTACAGTTCATTGCCAGGGCCTGCACGGTGCTGCTCTCGGCAGCCAGTCGCGCGCAGCTGGAGAGGGGCTACACAGGCTCAGATGCGGCCTACCACGCGGACCCCAAGTGGGCCGAGGGCCTGGTATCAGCCGCCCGCTTCGTCGTGGCATCGATCGGCCACCTCGTCAGCACCAGCAAGCAGTACGTGTCGTCCGAGGGCGCCATCGGCAATGAGCCGCTGGCTGCCAGCGCCGGCAGCGTCAACGTCTCCACCGCGCAGCTCCTCTCCGCCTTCCGCGCCCGCTACACCAAAGGTGCAGCCCACCTCCCACATCCCACATTCCTCTGTGTGCGCACTGACTAGAAAGGGCATACACAGGTAACGATCTGGGGCTCGAGGAGGCGGTGAAGAACATCACCTCGGCCACGCAGCAGCTGGTGGAGGAGGCCAAGACCGCCACCTCGAAACTGGGCACACCGGCGGGCGGCCCAGTGGCCGCGCAGGGCCCGACCGTAGACCCGACCTCCAAGTACAGCCTCACCCAGAGGCAGGTCATGGAGATCGAGGCCCAGTCGCGCATCCTCAAGCTCGAGAAGGATGCCGAGGCCGCCCGCATCGAGCTCAACCGCCTCAGGAAGGCTGAGTATGCCGGCAGCCAGAAGTAAGTGGAAGAGCGACAGCGCTCGGTTCGTTCTCGTGTTGTACTGTTCCTTCCGGATAAACGATCGTAGGTTTGTTCTTTTTATCTTCTTTTTTTTTTTTTTTTTCACGCTCCAGTGCCCATATCACTGTCTCACTCGCTGTCTCATGCCTCTCACCCACCAGTCTTTTTGGTTGGTCCTTGCCTTATCTTCTTGTCAACTTGCTCATCCCTAACCGCTTCGCCGTGGTGAGGCTGTACACCACCGGCACAGCGAGTTCCCAATGCAGCTGCGGCCAACTGCCACATTGGCGCAGGCCATCGCCAGTTGGCCCAAATTCAGGCCAATGTGGCTGATCGCAATGCACAGGCTGTGGAGCAGCAACTGAGGGTCAAGATGGTCATCGGAATGGACTTGACACTGGCCACTGACACCTTCGAGGTGACTGAGAAGGAGCACGAGGCAGCGGCGCTGGCGTCCGACTGGGCTACCAAGGCTCGGATGGCAGCCAATGCTGTGAGAGAGGCTGCAGCAAGAGCGCAAGAGGCAGCCAAGGCGGTCATGCAGGCGCGCATGGTGGCAGTGACATCAACCAACATCGACGTCTGTGTTCTGGCCAAGGTTGAGAGGAGGTACAAGGACACTGCAACGTGGGAGGCGTTGCATTCGCCAAGCAGGAGGCGGCGATTTTCTGCATGGTGGCCAAGGAGACAGCGCAGCTGGCAATGGTGGCCAAAGCCGAGGCGGCGCTCACCTTGACTGCGGTGGCCAACACATGGCGGAGCATGAGCACGACTTGCTTGCGGTCCAAGTCTAGTACAGCACCACTGGCGGGGGCAGTGGCAGCAACAGCCGCAGTGGCGGTGGCTCGATGATGAAGAGGAAGAGCTGCAAGAGACAACATGTTTGTCACTTTGATCTAACAGGCGTCAACCAATCAGCGCATGTCTGCTAAAAAAGGGGCTGCGAGAAATTTCAATAACTGTTCTGTGGGGTAACATGGGCGGGCATAGCCATGAGTCTCTGCCCGACTTCGCCCAGGCTAAACACTTCTTCATTTCCTCTTCTGGAGGAGTTGTTTTCTGTTATGCGCGGATGTGGTATGTACAGAGAAGAGCGACTTGCGGCTTTTTAAGCTGTCTCGCCGCCAAAGTCGAGAATGGGGAGACCCTGTTCTGGCTCTTTGCTCTTGGCGGTCTCGTCCTTCTCTCGCACTCGCCCGAGCACAAAGTCGTCGAAGGGCAGGCTGCCTGGTGCCTGTGGCGTCTGCTGCTGCGTCTGGTCCACCGGCGTCTGCGCACCCTTCTCGCCGGCATAGAGCTGCGAGAGCTGGGCCTTCAGTTGGGCGATCTTCTCCTCAGCCGAGAGGTTGGACTGGTCAGTGGGGGCAGGGGGCTGGGCGGACATGTCAGAGGGTGGGAAAGTTGCTTCTTGCTTGTCGTTGATGGGGAAGTGGGTGTTGTTTGGGGTTGTGCTTTGTCTAGTTGCGGATGGAAGACAGACAACGCCTAACGCCCGGTTGTTCCAGTGGAGTGACGGTATTTCCACTTACATCCCTCGTCTCCTGCTCGCGCACAGCAGGGGGGGGCGGCCAAGCACAACGCACAGTACAGAAAATGCAACGAAATTACCGGACACGAGCTCTTCGCCAAAAAATGCGCGTCGACGGTTTTTCCTTTGTCGACAAAGACACTGTCGACGCGATGTACCAGAGCACAAGAAAGGGGAATAAGATAAGTGAGTAGCGGCCGAAGGCACTCGCGGCTCACTTGTTGGTGACTTCGTCGCCGTGGATGGTGTAGCGGTCGCGCTTGACGTTGGGATCGTAGACCTCCCAGCGCGAGGCCGGGAAGATGTGCTTGTTGCGCTCGTACCACCGCCGCTCCACCACCTTGGCCGCGTGTGACTCGTCCTTCTCCTTGGTGGCATCGGCCAGCATACGGACGTCGTCGTGCACGTCCCAGTTCCACAGCGGACCGCTCTTGCCCTTGGCCTTGGTCACGATCAAGTCGTAGAACGTGTAGTCCTTCATCACCACGGTTGGGTGAGCTGAAGAAGAGGCACAGAGAGAGAGAAGGCGTACATGAGGGATGATGACGTCCTCCTTGATGAAGAGCATGTTCTCCGAACTGATGCCACGAAGCTCATGGAACTCCTGCCTCACCAACTCCAGGAACTGGTCGATCTTGGTGCCCTTGCGAACGGCCACCGTGCGTCGGTGGCCACTGCCGTCGTAGTAACTGTACGTCACCGAGATCATCTCGTCTGCGACGCGGTCGAGGCGAGCGTGAGACGCTTGTACAACCGAGTTGGCCACACCAAGGAGGGAGGGGGGAGAGAGAGAGAGAGGACACGCACTCTTCACTTTCTCCTGCTCCTTCTCCCACTCGATGGAAAGCTGTTCGCGAATCTTGCGCTCCTCCTCTTCTCGCTCCCGGTCGGGCAGGAAGGTGGTGTCCACGAACGGGTTCTTGCCCGGTTTCTTCTTCTCTGTTAAGGGAGCAAGAGCCTCTGTTGGTTCAACTCTGAGGCACACTCGTGCACACACGGCAAGGGCCAGCGCGGCAACCATAGCCGGGCAGAAGAGGGGAGAAGCCTACCTATGTGTCCGTTCTCTGATCCGTTGGCGCTCTCATCACCGCCATTTTCTTCATCATCCACCGCGAACGACAGCTTCGACTTGGCCACCCGCGGCTTCTTGGGCACACGCGAAGCACTACAACTCGTGCGTTAGGCATCTGCACATCATTGCAGCGAGGAGAGGGAGGGGAGTACCCTTTGTCCTTCTTCTCCTCAAGCAGAGCGGCAGCGGCCTGCTCGAGATCCTGTCGCTTCCTTTTGAAGTCTTCGTAGCTCACAAGACCGACCGTAGCTTGCTTGAGCTGATCCTCGACGTCATCTCGATTGGATGCAAACTTGCTGCGAATCGATTCGATTTTGTGTTTTTCTTCAATTGCCTTCTTCGACTCCTCGAATCGCTTCTGTTGATCCTCGCGGGCCTTTGCCAAACGAGCAATCCTGCTCGAATCAGTCCCCGTGCCCTTGTACTCGGTCATTATGATTTGATCTAATCGATGGTCTGCCGGATCGAGAAAATAGCGTTTCTTTTTCATTAACTCCGGGCCATCTTCCCGGTTTTATCTCACTATGGCTTTGAAAGCAAAAGCAACAAACAAGATTGATCGGAACGATCAGCGCTGAACAAACATATGGAAGCTGCCGGAGGTTGGTTCTCGTCATCGCGGCTGGAGCAGTTGCAGGCGGCCTCGGGTCTGGCCTTTTCGTCGTTCCTCGGCCTCCACCTAGCCAACGCGTGGCTCGCGGCGCCTCTCGGCCAGGTGGCCTACGACGAAGTGCAGGCCGTGTTCCGCCGTTGGTACCAGGTGCCCCTCCTCGCCGAGCCGCTCGTCGTGCTGCTCCCGCTGGGCGTGCATGCCGTCACCTCCGCCGTCCTGGTCTACCGCCGCCTGCAGCGACAGGCCAAGCTCGCAGCAGCAGCCACCGACAGCGCCACCGCGCCACAGCCACGAGCTCCCTGGCACCTCACGCTTAACCGATACACCGGGTAGGCCGACACTCGCGTCTGGTCTTGCGTGCGCACGCGTGTGCTCTGCTGACGAATGGCAACCCAGGTATGTGGCGGCGGCGCTGGTGGGCGGCCACTTGTTGGCCACGCGAGGTCCGTCCTGGCTTCTCGGCCACCTGCCGGCCGACTTCTCCACCATCTCCTTCACCATGGAGGGCCCGCTGGCGCCCTTCTTCTTCGTGTACTACATCGTCTTCTCCTCCGCGGCTGCGTACCACTCCCTTTACGGCATCTCCCAAGGTGTGCCACCGCCCTTCGTCCCGGCCTCACTTGCGCTGGTCCCGGGCACCAACACTGGCGACCTGTCTTTTATTTTATTTTATTACATTCCATTATATTATATTATATTATCATTTTAATTAATTCATTTCATCTGTTCTCCATCGCCGGTGGTGGTCGGACATGCCGCAGGGCTGCGGGTACTGCTCCCGGCCGAGTGGACCTACAAGAACCGCCTCCAATGGGTGCGATCGCTGTTCAAGGTGGAAAAGAAGCACGCGTTTAACGCCCTCGTCGTGGCGTCCACGGCGCTCTCGGTTTTGGTATGCACCCGCAGCGAGTGGGTGGAGCGAGCGGAGTGGTCCGAGCCAACTCCAATACTGTGCGTGCGCGTGTGTATGTGCGCGTTTCTTTCAGGCCGCCGCAGCGTTTGCGGGTTTCCTGTTTCCCATACTCGACAAGGAGCGCTATCCTGGTACCGCCTCGCCTTCCACCCTTGCACCTATTTTTCTACATGTAACCCGTCCCTCGCTCGGCAACAGAGCACAGACAGCTCCACGCGCGCTTCCTGCCCTCGTTCCTCCTGCCCTGAGGCACCGGCCCTTTCATTTTCATCTTGGTATCCACCGCAGCGAGTTGGGCGACCCTAAAAAGGTAAAATCACGAAAAAAAGGCAACTGAAACGAAGGAACTGGGAGCGAGGTCAGGAGCCAAGGTAGCGCGGTCGCGAGTTCGACGTCTATTGTCTACGTCGTTGCCCCCCTCCCCCCTCCTCCGCTTATATTTTCTCTCTGAGTCTTTGAGAGTTCCTCTGCTCGGGCAAAGATGGACAACACGGATACGGGGGGACCACCCCCATCTTCATCTTCAACTTCACCTACATCATCTTCATCTTTGTCTTTAGCATTACCGATATCAACATCAACATCGCCGTCGTCCACGCCGCATAAGGAGACGTCGGCGCAGGGCGGGGCGGAGAGTGGCAGCAGCGGCCGCGATGGGGGAGGGAGCGATCCTGCAGCCGCACCGCCGGCAAGGGAGGAGCGGCCGCAGCACCGGGCGGGTGGTGGCCTGACAGTGCTGAAGTCGCTGTCGGTGCTGGAGTCACCCCGGAAGGAGCGAAGGAAGCGGAAGAAGGCCAAGAAGACGCCGCGGGCAAGGGAGGGAGATGACAGGGACGACGTGATGACCACGACCACGACGACCACGACAGCGACTTCGACAGCCACCCTAAAGAAGAAAAAGAAGGAGCCCGAGCACGCGACGGGGAACACCACAACCACCCCGAGGAACGACGCCACCAAGAAGGCCAACAACATCGATATGAAGAAGAAGAAGAAAAAGAAGAAGAAGAAGAAGGAGCCACTCCCAAACGGTGCAGACGTCATCCTGGCCAGCAGCAGCGACGTCTGCCAGCCACAATCGGACAACTTGAGTGACTTCCAGCAGTCCAAGCCCGAGGCCGAGGCCAAAGACGACCACGAGTGGCACGTCGGCGTCAGCAAGCGGGTCTCGCAGCCGGCCCCGCATGGCAAGGAGAGCCTACACGAGGCCGGCGACGAAGGCGCTGGTAGGGGGGAGAGTGAGTCAGAGTCAGCGGCCAGCAGGGACGACAGCGACAACATGGCCACGGTGGACGATCGGGAACGGGAGCAGCGAAGTCAGCAGCATGTCAACGGCTTGTTCGTGGTGCCCGACCCGCTGCTGGTCAAGCGATTCTCACAGTTTGACAACGCCGAGGCCGTGGCCGCCTTCAACCTTCACCCGCAGAAGGTGAGGCCCGCACCTGTGCGAGTTGCGCCCATCAACGAGTGACTCACGCACAGGGCACAGGGCATGAAGGCGATGATAGAGGCCGGACATGTGGATGGCCGCCCGGAGGTCGTGGCGGTGTTCCTCTACTGCTGCAAGCGGCTCGACAAGGCGCAGGTGGGCGAGTTCATTGGCGACCAGTATGAGCGTTCCCTTCTCTAGTCTTTATTTTGTTCTTTTTTAGAATTATGCTTTAATTTAACTTTGGAAAAACAACCATGGAATCGACATGGTCTTGGTGAGTGCAGCAAGGAGCTCGGGCGCGCCGTGCTGGACCACTTTGCGCGCCTGTTCAACTACACCGACCTCGACTTTGACATCGCCCTGCGGTTCGTCGTCTATTCGGTTCCCTGCTGGCCCTACGGGGGTGTGCTAACTTGCCCCTTTCCCCTTGTCGTGACGCTCAGACGATTCCTGTCCTACTTCCGATTACCGGGCGAGGCGCAGAAGATCGATCGCATCATGAACGCGTTCGCGATCCAATTCTACCGCCAAAACAAGGGCGACATCTTCCTCTCCTCAGGCATCACCACCCTCCACTCGCTGGCATCGCTTTTTCGGCGACATACTCACGCAATGCGCAATACGCAATACGAAATACAAACACAACGCAACACAAACGACACAGATACGGTGTACATTTTGGCCTACTCGGTGATCATGCTCAACACGGATGCGCACAACCCAAACATCAAGAAGAAGATGACCGAACACGAGTTCGTTCGAACCAACCGGGGAATCAATGAGGGGCAGGACATCCTCCCCGAGTACCTGGCCGACATCTACCGCCGCATCGTGACCAACGAGATCAAGATGGAGCGCGAGTCCTTCCCCGACGCGCTCAAAATGGGCTGGGTCTGGATCAAGGGTACGCACGCAGGCACGCACGCACATCACACATCACACACGCACACACAAGGCCACCCGTTGCTGAAGAGGGGGTTCACGCGCAGGCGACGTGCTGGACGAGCGGCTGCGAAAGCCGAAGCTGCTGAGCGCCAAGAAGGCCAACTGGTACCGCCTCTGGTTCATCCTTTGCGAGAGCGGACTCCACTTCTACCAGGACGTTCGCGTATGCCCCCTCCCCTCTCTCCTCCTCTCCCCTTACCTCCCCTTACCACGGCAAGGACGCGGGCCTGACACGCCGCAACACAGTTGAGTCAACCGGTGGGCGCGGTGTCGCTGCGCGACGTCAAGTATCACGTGTTGACGGAGGAGAGGGACGAGCTGCACCGGGCACACGAGAACGACAAGAAGAAGGCTCTGAGCGCCCACTTCATCCTGAAGCTGGTCACGCTGCACCCGGGCTCCATGTCGCTCGGCGAGCGGGTCTTCTACCTGGCCCTCCCCACCCAGCGCGAGGTCGACGTGTGGCTCTCCCTGCTGGGCAAGTGCGCCGTGCTCGCCTCTAACCAGGCGCAGGACCCGGTGGTCGCGCCGGCCCTGCCCTCGCTCGCGCTCTCGCTCTCGCTCCCCATCGCTCGTTCGTCCGCTCTCTCCGAGTCGGCGTCAACGTCGACATCGACGTCGACCTCGCCGGCGCTCTCGCCGTCGACGCGGTCGGTCACGGATGCTGACGTCAGCACCACCAAGGCTGCCCTGTCGCCCTCGCCGCCCCCACAGTCCCTGGTGTTCTTGGCCGACGCCGGTGTCTCGGTGCTCACCAGCCCTCGGCATTCGGCCGGCAGCTCGCCCACTCTGTCCATATCGCCCCGCTCGTGCGCGGGCTACTCCTTCCCCAGCGCGCGCTCCCTGATCGTGCCCAAGCTCTGCACCCCCTCGACTCCCCCTTCGTCCCCGCCCCTGTCGCCTCTCTCCACCGGTGGACAGAGCTCCCCATGGCACCCCAAGGCCAGCCCCAACGGCAAAAGTCTATGACAACCTTGGCAATGCAACGAAAAATAAAACAATAATATTATGTTTATTTACACTTGCGTACAAGGCGGCACCCTCGGTGCAAGCCCTTTTCAGTTGCTGGTGGAGCGCATGCGTTTGATCTTTTCTCGGTGGTGGCCAGCCGCGGCGAGCGCCAAAGTGACGAGCAGCGCGTCCTTGCTTATGGACGCGTGGGGCGGCCGCTCTTTGGCGGGGAGCGAGGCCTCGGCGCTGTGTCGACGACACTCGGGCGGCGCGGTGGCCGGTGCCTCGCCGCCGTCGTCGTCGTCGGGGACGGCCTCCCGCGGGTTGATGCGCGACGCTGGCCTCGGCTTGCGCGCCAGCGAGTCCTCGCTCGCGGCCTTCCTCGGACGCCGCGACGCCAGTACCATCGCCTGCTGCTTCTGCTGCCGTCGGTCCTGCTCCTCGAGCGCGCACAGGGCGAACTCATTGCGCTCGAGAAACGCTTCGGCCTGCTCGATCGACAGGTTCTCGCGATTGTTGCACGTCGTGAAGTGTCGCAACCAATTCACCTGTCCCCAATCGATGGATCAGCGCCCATGTGATGTGTGTGTGTTGGTTGTTCGGTGCGGTGATGGTGTGTGTGATGTGTGATGTGTGATGTGTGTACCCAGAGGCTAGCTTCGAGGACAGATGAGGCGGCCACGACGTAGATGCGCTCGGCCATGGTGACCTCGAATTGAGGGGACCAGTCGTCCCACTGCGAAAGCAAGGCCAGTCAGCCAGGGTGAAGGCCGCTTCTCGCGCGGACATACAGAGGCGGGCCACCGAACCTTGACGACCGAGTCCAAGAGGGGAATGAAGTTCTGGAACCGGGAGTGCTTGTCGCTCTTGTAGTAGAAGAGCTCGCCTCCGCTCGTGAGGACGAACCATCGCCGCTTGAACCCCTTGTTGAGGGCACCGCGCTTCCACAACCACCCTCGCTGCACCACGTCCTGCGGTGCAAACACATCCACCTGCACCACACAAAAAATAAATAAAACAACGACCCTCACGTACTTTTTTGTTTTACGCAATTACGCGATTTAATAAATAAATAAATAAATAAATAAATAAATGAAATGGAATCAGAAGGAGGTACCTCAATCGGTGGAGGGAGATTCTTTTTGCGTAGGAAGGGCGAGAACAGCATGGCGGCTATAGCTTGCTCCAAAAGCTCTCGTTGCGGTACGGGTTAGCAGACCTCAAGGAGCAGGCGGGGTGCTGCGGTGGCATTGGGAAGCCCGTTGCTCTAGTGAGATCAAGTTCCGCGGAGCGTAGGAGAGATACCCCGCGCTTTTTCGGCCAAGCCCAGGAGGAGACACACCAGGAGGAGACGCAACCTCAGCCCCACGCAAGGCTTCCACCTGGCCTCGCTATGATCTGGACACTTACAGGCCAGGTTCCAAACACGAGCGCAGAAGTGGTGCCTCTCTTGTGGAAAAAAAATGATTATTAATTATTTAAAAAAGGAACACACTGAGGGGAGGGCTCGCCTCCTCCTTGCAAAGAAGACAGCTGTTCGCCAACTGAGGCGCCTCAGTTGCCGTCGCGCTTCTGCTTCATGCGGGCGAAGATGGCCATCGCCTCGTTGGCGACCATCTGCTGACCGCCGTCGGGGGCGCCGGGGGGCCTGGGTCCGCCGGGCGCCCTCGCCGCAGCTCGCTTCGCCGCAAAGGCGTCGCCCGTGTGCATCTGGCCGATCAGGTTGTCCATCACGTTCCTGCTCACCCCCCCCCCCCAATCACACGTCAGCACACACGCGCACAACACAACGCACGCAAGACACGCGGCGTCGAACCTGTCGGGTCCACCGGCGCCCGGGGTGGCGGGCTTGCCGGCGTTGGTCTTCTCCCTCATCTTCTGCCTCCTCTCCTCGGCCTCCTTGGCCTTGGCTTCGGCCTGCTTCCGCTTTTCGATGTCGGCCTTGGCCCTCTCGAGGGCCTGCACGGCGGCCCAGACCGTGTTGAAGAGCTGCTCGGCAGGCGTGCTGGGGGGCTCGCCGTAGTACTCGGCCGTCTTGGTGAAGGCCTCCTGCGTCTTCTTGAGCTTGGAGTCGAGCATGCTCACCTGCTGCGATGCCTTGCTGTAGAACTCGGACATCACGTTGAAGTACTTGTCCGGCGTGGCGGGCGGGGTCTTGACCTGGTTGCCCACAAACTCGACCGACTTGTGCAGCCCCGCCAAGTCGCTCACCACCTGGCTCAGCGATTCTATTGGTTGTTGTGTGCGTGTTGTGTGCGTGTTGTGTTGTGTTAGCACTGAGCTGGGCTGGGGCGGCGCAGGAGGGGTGAAGCAAACCTTTGCAGGCCAGGGGCAGGGCCTCAAAGTCCTTCACCATCTCGATGACCTCGGGGAACTCCTTCTCGCCCTTGACGGCGATGAAGTGCAGAAGCGTCGGCAGGTCCTTGTTCGACGACCTCATGTCGCCCAACTGGGATTCGCACACACACACACACACACACACACACACACACACACACACACACACACACACACACACACACACACGGCATACGCAGATCAGCACGCGCTCCACTTGTGTGTGTGTGTGTGTGTGTGTGTGTGTGTGTGTGTGTGTGTGTGTGTGTGTGTGTGGTGTTACATGCCTTGGTGAGGGTGTCGAGCTTGAAACCGTAGGCGCCGCCTCGCGCGGAACCGGTGTTGATCATGTTACCGATCTTGAGCACCACCTCGAGGAAGCGAACGAACTTCTTGCTGTTCTTGATCTCGTTGATCGCTTGCGAGATCACCGACACGCTCTGCACCGCCCCGGCAGAGACGATCAGGGGGGGGACGGGGACTGGCAGGCAGGCAGGCAGGCAGGCAATAAGGAGAGGGGCGTACGGCGTTGATGGTCTCGGCCTTCTTGGCGAAGGTGTTCTTGGTCAGCATGCACTCGAGGCGCGGGCCCATGTTTTGGATCTTGGACACCTCCAGGAAGTACTTGTCCGGCGCAGACAGCGTCGAGTGGTCTGTGTTGGCGCACACGCACGCATGTTGAGTGTGGTGTTTACTGCGTAACGCTGCATAGGGCAGTGAAGGGGGTACCCTCGATGTCGTTGAGGGCGGCGATTTCGTCGGGCGTGGGAATGCACTGCTTGAGCGAGGTGAGGTTGTCCACGGTGAGGACCGACTCGTCGAGGTCCTCGATGGCCTTGCGCAGGTCGGCGTAGGGCATCTTGAAACGCGCAAGCATGATGGCTGTTGCGGAGAACACGGAGCCATGTCAACAATCTCTCTCTCTCTCTCTCTCTCTGTGTGTGTGTGTGTGTGTGTGTGTGTGTGTGTGTGTGTGTGTGTGTGTGTGTGTGTTGTGGCGCGTACAGGTGTTCTGGGCGCGCTTGGGGTCGAGCACGCTGACGGCCTGCTTCTTGGCGGGCTCCTCGGCCTCGTCCTTCTTCTCCACCTTCTTGGCGTCGGCCAGCGAGAAGAGCTGCTCGATCTCGCCCAGGTCCAGCTTCACGTTCTCGTCCGAAGCACCGCCCTGGAATCACCGCAGCCCCACAAAGCGTGTCAATTAAAAAAACATCAAACAATTGAAATAAATCGAAAATGAATAAAAAATAATAATAACAGCCACGCGGGTGACCGTACGGGTCCCCAGACGGTGTCCATGGTCTTGAGGTCGGGAAGCTTGGCCCAGTTGAACTGCCTCATCTTGATGTCCGGTCGGCTGAGCTTGGGCTGCACCTTCTTGGGTCGGCCTGCTCGTACGCGCGATGGGTCAGCGCCCCACTCGCATGCTCCACCAAAATAATACAAATGATAATAGATAATAGATAATAGAAAAGGGGCAGTACCGGCCGGGCCGCCAGGGGCCATAGGAGCGCCGGGAGGAGGGGGAGGGCCGCCGGGCGGGCCGGGCGGAGGGGGAGGGCCGCCACCTGTAGCACAGAAAGGAAAAGAAGACAAGAAGTGCGTGGGAGCGACGATCATCCAGGAGGAGGAAACGTCAGTGTGAGGCCGCGTGGCTCGCAGGAGCGGTCCCATCCACAACTGCCATGAATGGAGAAGCGCGCTGGCGTGCGCGTATAGGATGGATATGTATATACCTGGGGGAGGAGGAGGAGGGGGGCCGCCTAGCATGGATACCACCAAACGCGCGCGCATAGGGATGTAGAAGAGAGAGAGAGAGAGAGGAGAAGGAGGTGTCCATGGGACGGGACGAGATCAACAACCGACTCTCAGTCGAGTAATGCACAACGATCACTACGACCACAACAACGACAAAGCCAACTCAAAGGCGGGGTGGCCCTGCTAAAAGGTTGGCCCCAACGTCAGAGAGGACGCCAAACGGCGGGTACCTGGTGCGGGAGGAGGAGGAGGCGCGCCTATAGATACAGATAGAGAGAGATACATGAACAAATGGCCAAGATGGAGAACATGGAATGGAGAAGTTGGAATGGAGCATACCAGGGGCAGGAGGCGGAGGCGGCGCGCCTATAGATACAGATGGACAAATAGATGGAAAGGATATGAATAAAGACGAATATATTAAAAAAACACACACTAAAGAAAGCGCGTATGGAGGAGCGAGATGGAAAATGGAACATACCAGGGGCGGGAGGCGGAGGCGGCGCGCCTGCGTCGATGGATAAAGAAATGTGGATAGAAAAGGCGATATAGGTAAATATCGAATGGATAATACGTAAATAAATAAATAAATATAGGACGAGCCATGGGTTGAGTCCCGCCGCAAGCACATACCGGGCGCGGGAGGGGCGGGCGGCGCGGCTGAGGGACGGAAAGGGGACGCGAACGGTGGAGCGGGCGTAATGGTAATGTGGGGTGTTGTGTGTGTGCGCGCGCATTATGTGTGTCGGATAGGGAAATGGATAAGAGACGAGACCTCGCACGGCTCTACTCGCCTGCCCCCTCGACAAGAGGAGCCAACATGGCGTGTGTGGTGTGTGGTGTGTGTGACGGGGAGACAAGGGTACCAGGAGCCGGAGGAGCGGCTGAAGAGGCGAGGGAGCAAAGGCAAATAGGCATGGATAAGAGGGAGAAGAGAGAGAGAGAGAGAGAGAGGAGAGAGAAAAGGTTATATAAGAGAATAGGTATGGATAGCGAGAAGAGCACTATAGATGGACGCCGAATCTCACTCACAAAAGCAGCGCGACCTCAACTCAGGAAGGAAGGAGAGATGACTACAGCTACGACGAAAGTCGAGAAAAAGAGGCGAGAGATATATAGAGGCGAGCCATATAGAAATGCAGCGGCGCATAAAGACGAATGGCAGATGCGTACCAGGTGGAGGCGGGGCGTCGACGACCAACGGAGGCGGAATGGGGGCGGCGTTCACAGTGGCCTGCAACAACAAACAAACGAAGCGGGGCACCTTGGTCAGCGACGGCGGACAAAAGAGAGCGTCGAGAGACGCTACGCGCGCGCGGCTGTCGCGACGAACCTCCTTGAGCTTGAGTTCGAGCGCCTCCTTGGCCTCCTTGATTGTGGTGAGCTCCAGCATGACCTGGCTGAGCTTCTGGTTGGTGCTCTCGGCATTCTCGATGATCTTCTTCATCTCCGGCGTAAGCTCGCCGCCTCCGCCACCGCCTCCGCCACCGCCACCGGCGGCGCCGGAGCGCCCGCTCCTCTCGAGCTCGGCGATCCTGATGCGCAGCATTTCGCTCTCCTCGTTGAGCTCGGAGTACTTGTCGACGATCGTCTTGAGCTTCTGGTCGGCCGAGAGACTGTCGTCCTCGAGCACATCGCCCAGCTCCTTGCGGGCCTCGGCCAGCGACTCGACGTCGAGCGAACCGTTGATGAGCTTCATGAAGTCCTTGCACACGGCCTGGCCCACTGTGTGCACGCAAACACAGCCAACCCCGCAGAGAGCACCGAGATAGAGTGAGCGAGCGCTCGGTTCAATCGGGAAGCTACAGTGGCGCGTACGCTGAACGTCGTTGGGGTGCTCCTCGGCCGAGGCAGCCATCTGGATGAACTTGTCGATCACCTCCCACGACATTTTGCTGCGCAACGTCAAGGAAACGGGGGGGGGGGGTTAGCACGGCCGTTGTCGGGGCCGAGAACAAAGGGCGGCGAGGCGAACCCTTGCTTGCCCTCCTTGCGCACGAGCATGAAGTGCTTGAGGATGTGGGTGAGGACGCCGTAGGCGGGGGTCCCCTTGACCTGGTTGGTGAGCTGGTTGAAGAGCTCGAGCTGATCGGTACGCCCAGAATTAAGGAGCAACACAAGCGATGACTGCCATTGAACAATGGTGGGGAAGGTGGAAAGGGGGGTGGGAAAGGATATTCTCTGTCGCCGCCGAGGTCCTCGCTGTGGCTGATGTCGTCCATCATCTGGTCGAAGATGTCAAGCTGGACGTGGAGGGCCTCCTTCATCTGGCCCTTGCGCAGGGTATCGACGACCTTGTCGATCGTGAAGGTATCCTTGATCTCCTTGTGGTCGTCGTCGTCGCCGGTCGAGAGCATGGCGTTGATCAGCTGCATCACGGTGATCTTGAGATCGACGTTGTCCGTGTCCAGGCTCGCCATCAGCTCGGCAAAGCGCGTGGGCTGCTTGCCGATGATGGGCTTGGCCTTCATCACCTTCACCGTTTGGCTGGAGAGCACGCGGAGGTCAGTGGGGCCGACTGCGCGTGTCCCCCCGCAAACGGGGCGAACCACGAGAGAGTGGGGCGGGGAGCGTACAGGTGAGCCTCCGGCGAGAGAAGGCACAGGGCCGACAGGACCTCGACGATCACGGTCTTCATCCTGCCGGTGACATAGTCGAGCGTCTCGCCCAAGCACGGGATGGAGCTCTCCGACGTAATCACCGACTCGAGACCGGGCTGCGAGTTCATGAGCGCCTTGAGGGCACGGGCGCACTCGTTGATGAACTCGGTGTCCTCTCCTCCTTTGCTGTAGGTTGCATGTGTGAAGGCGACGGGAGCCACGGCACGGTGAGCACACACTATACGAGGCAAAGAGGAGGAGGAGGAGGAGCAGGCTAGCATGAACGCGTACAAGGACTTCTGCTTGCGAGCAAGAGCGTCGAATAGGAGCGTGAGACCGCCCATCTTCAAGAACTTCTCGACCCACTCGACGGGCTGACCACCTGCGCAGACACGCACAGAGATGGCGCGCTCGATTAGCCCGGGGCCGCTACGCAACTCGGCACCGCGAGATGTGGGAGGGGTACCGAGCAAGACGCGGAGCTCTTCCAGCTGCTTGAGGCCGAGGTTGCCCTCCTTCATCTTTTGGATGTAGTAATCGGGCGTCTGGGTGTCGAACTTGGGAGTGGCCTTCTTCTGTTGGATGAGCATCCACTTGTCCTTGTTGGGCATCTTGCGCATGGCCTCCTTTTGGGCCTCTCCAATGCCCAGGTTCGTCTGAAACCATGGTGCCGCGAGAACACAGTCAGACAAGGAATCAATCTAGTAGGCAGTAACGCCCCTGATTCTTGGCCAAATTTTAGAAAATAAAAGAAAATAAAATGAATGAGCGACATACCAACAGAGTTTCGAACATCTCCTGCAGCTCACTGCTGGAGGGCATGCCTTCGATAGACGACCCAGCAGAACCGCCCGATGGGGCTGCCGGCATACGAGGCGAGTCGGTCGTTCCCTTCCTCAACGTCTTGTCGGCCGTCTTCTTGTCCTTCTTCTCATCTTTCTTCTTCTTCTTGTCGTCCTTCTTCTTGTCTGCCTTCTTCATCATCTTGGCTCCTCTGTTTTTTTTTACAATTATTTTTTCTCTTTTATCTTATCGATGCCAAAAATCCCTTCCCTTTCCTTCACACGCAAATGTGAAGCCGGGCTCGCTTGGTAAAATACACAACTGTCTCTCCTCTCGATGATGACACCGACCGATCTGAGAGTATCCACTAGTTGCGTCAATAAACCAGGCGAGGTGAAAGTGTTGTCCGTCGCCACCGTCCCGAAGCAACCTCATTTCAGCTACATTCCATGCATGCCGATCCTCTCTGTCGCGCTGGCGTGACGTCAGCAAGTAGCAGCAACAACAAGGAAAGACAACAGGCAGCTCTACTCGTATGGCACACATTATTATTAACTATCAACTGCACAGCTGCACGCGCACTATCTCTGTAGGCTTAGATCTGCTCGACAAAGTTGGAGGGGAAGAAGCCGGTGGCGCCGTGGGCGGTTCCCTGCCACCAGCCGCTGGGGTCGGACTGGTCGAGCACGTCGATGATCTCGCCCTCGTTGAAGCTCAGGTCGCCCTCGTTCTCGCCCGCGTAGTCTGTGTCATTGTGTACACAAAGCAGAAGCGCGCACGTAAGAAAGGAGCTTCTCCACTCGAGTAGAAGGTAATCGTACCGTAGAGCGCACGGCACTGAATGCCAGTACCGCCCGCAGCGGCCTCCTCCTGGTAGCCGCCATCTTGGTAGCCCGCAGCGGCCTCCTCCTGGTAGCCGCCATCCTGATAGCCGCCGTCCTGATAACCACCGTCCTGATAGCCGCCGGACTCGTCGTAGGCCTCGGCGGCGGGCTCCTCGTGGTAGGCGGGCTCCTCGTGATAGGCAGCCGGCTCCTCGTGGTAGGCGGCGGGCTCCTCGTGGTAGGCAGCGGGCTCCTCGTGGTGGACGGGCTCGGGGGCGCTGTAGCTGGGCGCGGCGGCGGGCTCGGCACGCGGGATGGAGGGCGCGGTGCGCTCGACGGGGCGCTCGAAGGAGGAAGGGTTGGAGAACTTGTCCTTGAGGCCGCCGGCGACGCCGGACGAGGCCGCGTACTCGGGCGCGGCGCGCTGGGGCACGTAGGCGTTCTCCTGCTTGGTGGCCTCGTCGATCTGGCGCTGCTTGTTCCAGTAGGCCTCGCTCTCCTCCTTGGAGATGAGGGGCTCCTGCTTCCTGCCGCCGAACGAGCGGTCGCTGGTGATAGCCGCCTGCGAGGCGCTCACGCTGCCGGGGGTGGCATTCTCCGAGGCGGAGCCCTGGAAGCGCGCCTTGGCGCTCTGTCGGCCGTGCGAGCCCGTGGCTCTCGCCAGTCGGGACAGGATGTCCTTCTCGTCGACGTCTGCACCGAGGCAAACTCGCGCCTTAGCATACGAAGATTCATTGCACATAGCAGGAGCAAGAGATCAGCTGCTTCGTACCAGACTCGCTCCTGGCGTTGATCTGAACGTGGTAGCCCTGTGTGAGGAGAAAAGAGTCGAAGATTTGAGGGCGACTGTGTTTTTACCAGCAGCGGCTTGGAATCGAGGGTCGCGGCTTGAGAGTATTGGTGGGGGGGCGTACGTGGAGCAGCTTGCCCATGTCTACGGCGTGGCTGGCGAAGGAACCTTTGCGTAGACCAGCAACGCCCTCACCGCACCATGCGATGTACACGAATTTGTACACCTCGTTGACCTTGAAGCGAATGAAGCAGTAGTGGACCTTGCCCTCACTCATGCAGTCAAGCATCTCGGTGATGTCGCCCGTGCCCGTCTCTTCAACCTTGATCTTCTCACTCTTGGGAACGTAGCCGAAGATGGCCCTGCACCATTGCGATTTCGGGTTGAGGACGGAAAAAATGGCTGGGGGAGGATCTGTAATAGTTAAGAGTACCAGTTGGTGGGGGTGTTCTCGTTTCTCACATCCTCGAATGCATCGTAGAGAGCGGGATCAGAAAGGTCGGGGTGCAGCGCCATCTCTGAAGAAGTTGTTTGTGTGGGTGGATAGCGTTGGCAGGCAGTTCGCGGGTGGGATCTGTCGACATAAAATATATCCATTCACTCTACTCCTCTAAGCGGCCGCCTCCGCCTTGAGAGTAACAACTAACACGTGCAGAACGATAGCCTAGGGCGTCGAGGGATCATGCTTTCGTTCCAGCTGCTGTGCCAAATGTGTCCGATGCTGTTGTAGGAGTTGCTGTCGGTGCACCTGGCTAGACTCTTGCAGCGTCTGCATCCGCTTTTGGTACTCCCGCACTTCCCGCCATGGCACTGGGCCACCAGTCCAGTTGCCCGAATCGCTGCGCTTCCAGATCTCTGCACGGAATCCAGGGTGAGGCACCTGGCAAAAGCGTGTGAACTCAACCGGCTGCCTGCCTGTACCATCGAGATCGGGGCTCTTCATCTGAGCAAAGAGCTCGTCAAAATCGGTGCTCTGCTGTAGCACGGCAGAGAGTGCTTCCACATTGGCCCACTCTGCAATGCGTTTGGGCTTGTTGTTGCCCTCACCGTCGTTATCATCGACATCGCTGCGCAAACGTCAATCAGCCTGACACCTCGTACCAGGGCGCTGGTAGCGCACGCGCTGGCGGGCTGCTGGTGTACCTCGTGTAGGGAGAAATATCGTACTGATACTCCTCTTCGACTCGAGTCTTCTGGAGGTTGTAAGCTGGGGACTTGGGCAAAGCGCACTCGTCCTTGAAGGCGCTATGGGGACCCTCAATATCGCGCGGCAACAGAGGGCCCGGCGAGCATCGGCTCTGGGTGTTGTGCGAGGACGACGGAAGCAACCTGTTGCCACACAAGGACGAGGATGGCGATGACGACGATGACGACGACGATGACGAAGACATCGACAGGCTGGACGAAGTGGAGAGGTTGTGGGCAGCAAGCCGGGCAGTGGGAGACGGCAGCATGGAAGTCTTCTGCTGGACTGTCTTCGGGGCAGCCGTAGTGTGGCGATGCGCTGCTACGGTCAAGCGCCGCGGCGGCGGGATGGACGAGGGCGGTGGCGACCAACCATACTGTAGCCGATGCACGAGATATGACGGTGGTCTCATTCGTGGTGGGGAGGAGAATGTACCTCAACTAACAGCTGCTGGGCCTGTTCGACGTCCTCCTCGCTGCCCTTGACGAGCTCTTTCCAGTTCACGTCGTACTTGCAGATGAGGATGTGAATAAGGGGCACCGTCGTCGTGGGCACGCCTGCCTCGATAGCGCCCATCGATTGCAGCCTGTGTGATACCCAGTCATAACGTCAGCAAGGCCATCCATCTTTTCTTAGTTTCAGGTTCAGTGAAGTCACACTTTTGGCGCAGGATAGGGACGGTCAGGGTCTCCTTGAAGCCTCTCAGGAAGCGACGGGCCTGGAGCTCGTCGAGTTCGTTGCCCTCGGCCTTGCAAACGACGTCTAGCTTGGCAGCCTTGTCGACATATGACCTCAGCCTCCGCACCTCACACCCCTGCAGGAGCAGCCGGTCCGAGTATGTGTTGAAGAACCACGCGGCCTGGTCCTTGTAGGGGAGCGTCGCCAGCCGAGCCAACCTCACCCTCTCCTCCATGCCACTCCTCTCTTTATTATGCAGCGATATGGTTGCTCACTTTGGCGGCAAAAGGTCCAGCCAGGACCCTCCGTGATTGGCCGTGACGGTGTTGCACGTGTCACTGGCTAGTGAAAGGGAGACAGGGGGTTTGTTGCTGTTGTTGTGTTGTTGCTGTGTACAGAGCCAGATGGGGGTGCATGGTGTGGCTGTTAGGTGTCGACACTGCCGCTGCGGCCGGTTACCCCCCACGGCGAGTTGCGTTCGATGATCATGCTGTTGACCCGCTTGCCCTTCTGCTTCTTCTGCTTCTTGTCCTTTTTCTTGTCCTTCTTGTCCTTCTTCTTCTCCTTCTTAGTCGACCTGCCGCCGCCCTCCGATTCGTCGGCGTCGCCCCCGCCGGCTCGCGGCGTGTTGGCCGTGCTGACGTCGGCCTCCTCGGATATGACCGACAGCGACGACGACGACCCGCCCCCGCCAGACACAAACGATGACAGCGACGACGTGGCGGCGTCCACGCTGCCCTTGCGTCCGTAGCCTCGCTTGCCACCGCCGCCGGGGGCGGCTGTGCTGTCGGTGCTCGCGCTGCGCTCCTTGCTCACCACCTGCTTCCCGTTGGGGCTCTCGGCGCTGCCGCTTCGTCGCCGCACGAGTCGGGGCGTGAGCGCGGCGTAGGACGAGCCGGCCGACGACGACGAGGTCGACGGTAAGTGGGACAGGTGGTGGTTGTAGCTGTCGAAGCTCTCGCAGCGCTCCTTGCCGCCGCCCATGGCGCCGTGCAGGCTGACGCTCCCGCTGCGGTCCTTGGTCAGGAGGACCGGGATGTCGGGGTTCGAAGCCGATCGGCTCTTCAGGTCCTTTTGCCTTCGCGCCAGCAAGCCCACCGCCTTCTGTTCGAAAAGACACGTTACCGTGTTGTGTGTGTGTGTGTGTGTGTGTGTGTGTGTGTGTGTGTGTGTGTGTGTGTGTGTGGTGTGTTGGGCGCGTGTGGCGTGTGGAGTGTGCGCTTAGCTTTGACTTGCGTGGGCGGTGTGAGAGGGCGTGTGTGTATACCCATTTCTGTGAAGAGCGGGAGGTGAGCGTCAGTGACCATGTGAGGCGAATGGGGGGTGGAGGAGGAGGGGAGGAGGAGGAGGAGGAGGAGCAGCGTACAGGCGGGAGTGACTGCTGGATGAGCTCGGTCAGCAGCGAGCAGCGTGTGCGGATGATGCGCTCGGACAGCGGGAACGTCTGATAGGCCGCCCGCTCCGCGTTCACCACTGAGCAGGCCAGCGGGGACGGCAACGGTGTTCACAAGTTGAGCCCAAGTCCACCGATCTCGAGCGTTGCGAGGTGAGGGGGAAGAGGGAGGCGAGGCGCACATTTGGTGAAGAGGAATTCGGTGAAGTCGCGGCCCTTCTCAAACACCGGGCTGTCTGTTGGCAGGCGAGGACCGAACAGGGGCACCTGCGGTGGCACATCACAACGTGGACACGAACCATGAGTAAGTAAGTAAGTGCAAGCGCCCCTCACCCATCGCGGGACGGGAAGCGTACGGGCTGGGAGGCGGTCACGGCCACTCGGTAGCGCGTGAGGCCATCCTCGGAAGAGTCGTCCTTCTGGACCACCACGAACACCTCTGCGCGCACACATGCACACACGTGCGTGCAAGTTGTGGTGAGGGCCAGTTGTGGTTTTGGGGAGAGTTGTTGGGTGAGTGGAAGCGCACTGTTGAACTGCGAGGTGAAGGAAATAGGCGAGAACGGGGTCTTGCCGTCCACGAAGATGATCACCACCACGTCGTTGCCGATGTGCTGCTTCCGCTGGACCTGCTGCTTGTCCTTGGAGCGATAGGGCAGCAGCGTCGACACGTGGAACCTGAACAAATATCGACAAAAACACGTGTCGTCAGCAAAAGGTCGCTCAACTTAAGGTGGCTGGCCGACGCGTACATCATCTCCAGGCCGCGCCAGTAGCGGTAGAGTGAGTACTTGCCCATGCGGTCATCTGCTCTCGATCGCGCGCGTGCGCGTGCGGTGGATTTTTAGGTCCGATGTTCAAGGTCAACTCCGATACTGAATTGGGCGGCAAGCAAGCGTACTTTCGGTGTCGAGGCCTCCGCGGTAGCCTTGCCATCCCTTGAGTCGGATCTTCTCGCCCAGACACGCGAGGAACTCCTCGAACGCGGGGCTGCCCTCGACTGTCCCGCCGCCGCTCCCGAGTGTCAACAGTGTTGTGTGTGTGTGTGTGTGTGTGTGTGTGTGTGTGTGTGTGTGTGTGTGTGTGTGTGTGTGGTGTTGTAGGCGTCGAGTGTCGGCGGAAAAGGCGAACCGTTATTGAGCATTTCGTCTTCGGAGATCTGGCCATCCTTGCAGTAGATGACTCCGAATTTGTGAGCGCACACCATCATCTCCATCTCAAGATCCTTGAGCTGCTTCGCCGCCTTTGCGCTCTGTGCGTCGCGCACGCAACACACGCACGCACAAACACACACGGTGTTGAGCCTCGGCGGTCATTCGCATGCGACGAGGTAGAGTAGGAGCACCTTGAGCTGATGAAGTTCGGCATTTTGGAGGTGCGGGTGGGTGGTCTTCTTGACGCCCTGCAGGAGGCCGCTGGTGGTGGGGTAGTGGGCGATTCGCGACACCTTCCCGGACGGGTCTCCGATAGCTCCGAGCAGCGAGCCCTACACGAGCAGAAAATATTATTATTCAAAAGACAAGTGCAATACAAATACTAATAATAATAGTAATAGCAATAATAATAATACGACAAAAATAGGGAGATTTACGTATTGGCTTCGTATGAGGAACCAATGGGCGTGGGAGAGACTGTCCTTCTCCTTGGTGATGGACACCACTGTACACACACACAAACACACACAGAAAGAAGAGAGCCGCGTCTCAGACGCGTGCCCTTGCGTGCGCGGCAATGCGAGAAGCCGAGGCCCACGTACCGATGGGGCCCAGGGTCGGGTCGGCGCCGATCAGGTTGACGTGCGCTGCGACAGACAACCAACCAAACCAACGCAATGGGGGGGGGGCGCCAAGAGAAGGGAGACGCAGCGTCAAAAGACGGTCCATCACCGGGTGCCCCCTCCCCCCAACCAGAGGCAGCAGCAAAGGGCTGGCCGCGCGTACCCTTGTTGTAGAAGTATTTCTTGTACAGCGGCGTGTAGTTGGACTCCCGCTCCAGCGCGTACATCTCCTCCTGTCCATGGCGCCCGAGGGCGTGATGGTGAGCAGACCTCCACGGCAACAACTCATTTGCTTGCTCGCTCACGCGTGCGCGCATAGGCACGTACGTCGTCATCCGCGGTGGAGTCGTTGGAAGTGAGCGACATCTCACTGGCAGCCAGGCACGCGCGCGGACTGGCCCGAGCCAACGATTAGCGCCGGCCAGGTGTATTGTGTCTGTGTGTGTGTGTGTGTGTGTGTGTGTGTGTGTGTGTGTGTGTGTGTGTGTGTGTGTGTGGAGCGACGAGAGCACGCACTTGATGCTTCGCCGTTTGGGGGTAGAGAAGAAGCGGGGCGACTCGAGCGGCACGCCGGGCACCTCGGCGAGGTCGACGCAGTAGTCGTCGATTCCGTCGCGCCCCTCTTCGATCCCCTCGGCTTCGATGTACCAATCGGCGCAGGGAAGGATCATCGCGTTCACGTCAAACTGCATTGTGTGTGTGTGTGTGTGTGTGTGTGTGTGTGTGTGTGTGTGTGTGTGTGTGTGTGTGTGGCAAGGACCGCGGGAGTGGTGTGAGTGGCCACCCCACCCGCCTCTCCTATCCGGGGCGGCGAGAGGATGGTACCGCTGCGGTCATGTCGAGCGTGGTCAGCTCCAGGAGCGACCGCGAGACGGTGGACGAGAGCGAGTTGGTCGACGACGAAGACAACGTGATGTTACTGTACATTCCCGAGCTCTGGTGGATGGAGAGCTTCTTGGTGGAATAGGAGAGGCTGATGGCGTCGAACACGCTGCTGGCGCTTGGGTCCGACGTGCGAATGTCGAGGTCATCTTTACCTGCATAGAACGAATTTTTTTATTTCAGAAACATTATTTAATAATTAATAAAAGAATGAAAAATTAAACGAAAGCGAAGAGCGAAAGACTGTTGTCAGATGGGGAAGCCCGGTACCCTTTCGTATGTTGGGCATGGACCCGGATCGCAGCTTGGCCTTGTCGATTTTACCGTCGTTCTTGCGAAGCTGCATGATCCTCTCTCGCCACTTGGCGCCCGCCGTCTTTTTCTCTCCGCGAGGCGACGTGCTGCCGGGCTGTGCGACACAAATGCGACAGGCGACGACACTGCGAGTCAGCAAAACCAGTGGTCGAAGGCAAACTAGAACAAAGATAATTAACCAAACGTGCCACTCAAATAAAATGACAATAATTAACCATATTTTAAAATGATAAATAAAGAAATAAATAAAGAAACACGTACCAGAGCAAGGAATTGGCCAATGTCCCTGGACACTTCGAGCTGCTGCTTCTTCTGCGCCTCTGCCGCTGCCTTTTTGTCTGTTGTTGTAGATTGGTTGGTCGATTAAAATGTCAGCCAATGGCCGGGCCGGCTTCGGACAACCATTGGCGCGACCGATCAGCAACACGTACCGCTCTCGGCCTGGTGAAGGAACTTGAGAATCTCCTTGGTTCCGGCCTTCATGATATCGTCGGGGATGCGAGCCAACAGGTCCGGGTTTCCTTCACGACCAATCGCCAACGAGAAAATAAATATAAATAATAAATAAAATTAAATCACGCGAACGTCACACACGCCGCGGACAGTGTGACTGCAGCCAACGGCTTGAAATGGGGGGGGGGGTGAGAGTACCGGCGATGTTGAGCGAGCGGAGATTCTTCAGGCGCCACAGTCCGGGAGGGAGCAGGGTCAGCTTGTTGTTGTTGAGCGAGAGCACCACCAGCTCTCGCAGCGAACAGATTTGACTGCACCACACGCACGCACGCAGTGAGAAGGTGTGAGGTGGATTGGGGGGGGGAGGAGGAGAGCGTGATGGCGGCGGGAGTGGAGGCGGCGTGGGTACATGGAGGCGACCGGGCCAAACTTGGTGAGCTGGTTGTGGGAGAGGTCGAGCAGCAGCAGGCTGGAGAGCTTGGAGAGCGGCAGCTTCTCCTCGCGCACGTAGGTGAGCTTGTTGTGCGCGAAGACGAGCTCCTGCAGCGAAGAGAGGAGGCAGATCTGGGGCGGGATCTCGCCGAACTGGTTGTAGGAGAGGTCCAGCGCGAGCAGGTTGGAGAGGAGAGGCAGGTCCGACGGGAACGAGCGGTGGTCGAGCGCGTTGTGGTGCAGGCTGAGGCCCATGAGCGACGACAGCGAGCAGAGCTCGGCGGGCAGCTCGACGAGCTCGTTGTGCGACAGCAGCAGGTCCTCGAGCGACGCGAGGCGCGAGACGTGCGACGGAACGCAGAGCAGCTTATTTGACGACACGTCCAGCACCGACAACTGATGTTGCCCCCCCCCCCCAGTTAACCCACCGATGCATCGAGGGGAGAGCGGAGAGCGCTGGGGTGGAAACCTGGGTGAGCTGGAACAGCTCGTCGGGAAGGGTGGAGATGAAGTTGGCCGACAGGTAGAGCTCGCGCAGCGACTGCAGCTGCGCTATGGATCGTGGGATCTCCGACAACCGGTTGTTGCTGTGCGCGCGCGCACAAGTATCGGCGGTTCGGATGTGTTGTGTGTGTGTGTGTGTGTGTGTGTGTGTGTGTGTGTGTGTGTGTGTGTGTTGTGTGTGGTTTTAGCGCGTGCGTTCGCTACACGCAGAGCAGGGCACGTCGGCCATGAGTGTACCTGATGTTGAGTATCCGCAGGTGCTTTGTCGGCGAGGCGCAAAGGGTCGGCGGCAGCGTGTCCAAGTACATATTCCTACATCGCAAACGCCAAACGAGGGTTGGGGTGAGCACGACGTTGGGCCACGAGGCATGAAGTCAATAGGGCGGGGCCGCGTAAACGTACGTAAGGTCGAGCGCCTTTTCCCTGTTCTTGAGGGCGAGCGAGATCATCTTGAACTCCCAGGCCTTGACCATGAGGCGCAGCAGGTCCATCTCGCGCGCTTCCTCCGAGGCGCCGCCCATCGACTCGTCGCCGGTCGAGTCGGGATTGTTGAAGCTGTCCTCCCGCTCCTGGGCCCATCGATCCTTCTTGTTCTTCTTGCGTCCCGTCAGCGGCGGCGCGTCGTAGGGGCCCGCGCCGTCCGCGCCCATCATCATGCTCAGCCGCGGGCTCAGGAATGTCATTCCCGACCTGCAAGCACACAACGCAACAACACAACACAACACAACAACGCAACAACACACAACACACAGAGAGATCGCGCCGACGCCGACACGCACGTCTTTGCTTAATCTTTGATGTCCACGTTGCGCACGCGCGACGCACACGTCGAATGTGCACGTACGCGAGCTGACGGTTGGTATCGAGCGGCGAGGAATTTCCGCTTCTCGGACTGCCCGACAACAAGCTCTCTCTGGTTTTGCTCGTTAGGTTACGCTTGAATAAATACAACTTATAACTGTCAAATAAAATAAAATAAAAATAAAATAAACAAAATCATATACACCAGAAACTAAAATGCTATTGGACACAAAATATTGTACCTGCCACTGCGGGGTGTCCCCTTGCCTTCCTTTGTCACGGCGCCTCGGGTGGGGATCGACCTGGAGAGGCCATGCGTGAGCGTCGTCACCGAGACGTGGGCCGCATAGTGTTTGGAGGGGAGGCGTGTGTACCCGAGGCGAGGAACGACGACGAGGGCGCCGCCGACCGCTCCGCGTTCTACTTCGACGCCTATGCCGCTTCCGCTGCCGCTCATCCCGATCTGCGAGCCGCCGCCCTCGCTGTCGCTCGAGATGCTCTCCATGGACAGCGACCGCTCGCGCCCGCCCTCCGAGCCCCCCAGCGGACTGTCGCGCATCAACAGGTCGGGGTCTTCACCACAGCACATCACGTCATCGACATCACATCACGTCGCATCATCACATACAGGTGAGCTGCTTTGAAGAGTAAAAACGAACGCGGAGGGCAAAGGCGACAGGTACCGGTGTTGACGCGATTGCTTCGTCGCACCGGAATGTCTGAGAGAGAGAAGAGGGAGTCAGGGAGAAAGAGAGAGAGAGAGAGATGGCGGACACATCAGACACGCGATCACCCAAACGATGCCCAAATACGGAGATAAGACGCTAACCGTTGAGGGGACGGCGTCGAGGGGCGCCGAGGCGCGACAATCGGAGCGAGACCGATTCGCGCAAACAGTTGAACTGGCGCAGGTTCAGTTGCTGCGGGACACAACAAAAAGGAAAGCGTTAATACAAAATAATAGATTAAAAAAATAGAAGATGAAGTAGAACAACGTACTTCGATGCCGAGCTCTTGCAGCTTCTCATCATTTCGCTTCTCGTCGTCGTCGAGGCCCTCCTTGAACTGCCCATCGAGGGTGGAGAACATGTCCTCGGGTCTCTTCACAGTGGTGCCCGCACCGCCCGCAGACAAGCCCATGCTCACCTTCATGTGTACTCGTCTCGGGCTCTTCTTCTCCTTCGACTTCTCCTTTTCCTTTCTCTTGGAGCCTCGGTGGCTCCCTCCACCGTTTGACTTGCTGTCCTTGCCTTCGCCCCCCGCCCCCTTCTTGTTCGAAGAAGACGAGGTCGGAGATGATGCAGACGTTGGAGATGAGGGGGCGACATCGTCCTTGCTCCGTTTCTCTTTGCTGCCGCCGCCCTTGCCCGAGTCGAGAGGAGCCCCTTCGATGCGATCCTTTGACGAATCGAGGGTTCTCCCCGACCGACTACGCCGGAGGAACATCGTTGGATTGTCTCAAGATCAGTTGGTGGCCCTCGCCCCTTTCTCGTAGCGCTACGCACGGCTTCGCGCCGACAGTTGCCGAGCTGCTCCAGTTGCTGTGCGCAACGCCGTCGCTTCGTTCTTTTTTTCCCTACCAATTCGTTCTTTGCTTGTGAGAGAAAACATTAAATATTTCTTTTCTTTACAATTTCCTTTCCTCAAGTGCGAAAAAGGGTGAGGGGAGCTTGGGCGAGGCCGGCGCTCTGCCTGCGCTTGGCCCGGTGCCGGCGGAAGAGCTCGAAGTAGCGCTCGCGAGGTCGTGGATGTCTGGCATCATCTGGTGCGTCACGGACCAACACACGTTGCCAGAACACGTCGTCCCGGAGCACTTCCGCGAACACGCGGCATACCTGGTTGCGTGTCGCGGCCGTTCGAGCTTTGGAGTGAGCGAGCGAGAGAGCGCGCGCGGGGAACACGATAACTGGTGTATAGGAGTGGAAATAGGTCGAGAGCGCACCATCATGGCACGGCCTAGAGACACGGCGTCGAGCTGGCTGAAGATGAGGCACATCAGTTCGTTGGGCAGCGCAGCAAAGAAGTTGACGGTGGAGAAGGTCGGATCGTATTCGCCCTTGGCCGCCAGCAGCTTTCGCAGCTGGTAGTTGGGCGTGAGCTCCTTGTGGCCCAGCTTCTGACCTATTTCCGCGCGCACACAAACGCGCGTTTGTCCCGACGAGTGTGAGTGTGCGTGGCGGCGTGAGCAGCAGGAGTCAGGTATATACCTGTCAACGGCGATCGGTGGTGCTTCTTCAAGTAGAGCTTGATGGCCTGCCGTTCGTAGGTGTGGCCATCAGCGCAGAACACGGGGTCCTTGAAGATGCCGCACGTGAGCGGGCACACAAAGTGCAGCATCTCGCGCCGGTGATGACCCGCGCCACCCGCCACAGCCTGCGAGGGGGCCACCAGATGGTAGGGCTTGAACTTGGCCCGCTCGTCGTGTTGCTCTTTGCGCGTCGGCTCGAGCTGGTTCTCGTGACGATGGCTCGACCCGTTGTTGCTCGCCGCGGGCGATTGTTGCCAGCCGCGCACAGGTGGGCCGTCGCCGACGGTCGGCTGGGCGTGGGTCGGCTTCCGGTTCTCCTTCTCCTCCTCGTCGTAGTCGGGATGGGCGTACTCGCTGCCGCCCTGTTCACGGTGTTCGTCGTCAAGATCGGGCACCTTCTCCTTGCCCTTTCCCATGGCGGTAGTCCTCTCCCGCTGGTGGAGGTCGTCCGGCTGAGCTCCGACCATGGCGCTCAGTCGTTCCAGCTCCGCTTGGAGGTACTGGATGAGCTGCGCCTGAACGGCCCCAGCAGCAACAGACCGTCAACCCGCGCTCGAACGCATGATGTGTGTGTGTGTGTGTGTGTGTGTGTGTGTGTGTGTGTGTGTGTGTGTGTGTGTGTGTGTGTGTGAACAGTACTTGCTCGTCGTTCTTTCTCTCTGATTCTTTAAGCAGAGCCTCCAGCACCTCCACCGAACGGTGCTGGTTGACCACGGGCTTGTTCTTGATCTTGCTTGCCCTGCGAGCGGAAAAGAAAGGGTTCATCGATACGACACCGAGGCACGCGTGACGGCTCGCTACGCGACAGACGGTACCTGTAACCGAAGCGGAGAGTGGAGAGAGTCTCCAGAGCATTATAGCTGTTGGGCGAGCAATTGACGATCAGGGTCGTCCGTGCGTTGCCTCCCAAACTGGAATGATGAGACCCCAGGAAGGGCAAGGTCAGACAGAGGAAGATGGCAGACAGGTAGCAAATGGCCGCGAGGGTGTGACCTGTTCTTGAGCAGCCGCGTGAGCTTGCTGTTACGATAGGGCACGTGTCGCTTCTCGCCCTGGCTCAGCGCCGAGATCACGTTGCCGAGAGCCAGCAGGGACTGGTTGATCTTCTTGGCCTCGTCCAAACGCAACCCCTCCGCACCTAATGATGATGATGATGATGCACACAATACCTGCTCAGCGAAGGCGCTCGTGTGCGTCAAGGCGCATGCCAGCGCAGGCTAGGGGCCTACCAGTCTTGTCGGCCTTCTCCGAGCCCGCGAGATCGACAAGATAGAGCTGCGCCTGCTGGGTGACTTGACTGATCGAGTCGTTCTTGGTGATGGTGATGAGGAAGATGGCGTGGCCACGCGAGCTCTCGTCGTTCGACTTGGTGTAGGCCACCATGCGATTGCGTGCGCCCCGCTGCATGGTCGCGATGATCTCGTTGCTCGACAGCATCGGCACCACCTCGGCGCCCTGCACGACCACGCCGCCGCCGAGCTGGTCCAGTATCTCCAGGCGCCTGTGCGGAGCTGTTTCATCGTATATTTCCGTGAGTCTCTACTGGTCCATCCGCAGTCAGCTATCTCGGCGCACGTACCGAGCAGGTCCCTCGCCTTCTCCATGTAGATCTCGAGATAGGACGCGCTGACGTCGATTTGTACGTGTGGCGGGGCTTGGGCCACCTGGTGGAAGATCTCCTCCATCACGCGCGGGATGATTCCCTTCATGCCCTGATCGTAGCCCAGCTCATGCAGCATGGGATCATCAAATCCCGGACCCTTGGCGACGCCACGCATGTCACACACACACACACACACACACACACACACACACACACACACACACACACACACAACACAACACGACCGTCAGATGTCTCGTCGACGAGAAAGGATAGCGGGTGGAGTGAGGAACCTGCATGGTGTATGTCTTGCCGGCACCCGTTTGTCCGTAGGCAATGATCGCAGCACTGAATCCGTTCAGCACGTCTGCCCGGGCCAGTGTGCTGTAAGCACAGCGAAACGGGTCGGGCGTAGCCCACACGACGCGATAAGCAGGGGGCGGGGAGGTGTGCCGTACCTTGGACCATAGGTCGCGCGGCGTACTCGTAGACCTCTTCTTGAAGGGCATACTCGTCGAACGCTCGATTGAACGTGAACGTTTGTGTCTTCCCGTTCTCTGGCTGTGGGCACAATATTGGGGGCGGGGCAGGGGCCTGGTAAGCAAGGCCTACAAGCACAGAGCGGAAGTGCCTTGGATGAGCGTGAGACAGGCGAGCTTTACGAACCTCGTAGGTGACCGTCTGCCCATCTCCACCAACCCTCACGCAATGGGTCCCTCCTGAGTATGCATCACCTGAGTGAGCTCTCCGGCAACGAGAGGAGGCTTGTCAATTGATAGAAAAGGAGACCTTTGGACAGCTCGAGGTCAGAAGGAGGCCGAAATCGGCAAACCACGCGGATGTTCTCTGCCTCTTCATCTTGCTCGCTGCTGCTTGATGACGAATTTGGAGGCGGGGAGGAGCTGGCCATTACTGGAAAGAGCGGGCCACCAGCCATGGTGTGGCGTCTTCTGTTTTTATTCTTGCCGCCGCTCCGCTTGAGCCTCCTTCTGTAGCCTCCCGTTGGGCTGGGCGTCAGGCTCATTCTTGCGCGAGGTGTGGAGAGGAGATCTTTTTTAATGTTTTGCGTTTTGTCTGTTTTTTCGTTCGCTTTGTGGCGTTCCTCGAAAGAACGAGAACGGCGAGCAGTTAACACTGCTCTAATTGAGTCGTTCGTGCTGAACGCACGCTCTCGTATGCTCTCGCTTGCACGCACGGCGCAGCAAGGGGAGCAAGGAAGAGAGCCGCTGGACGCACTCCTCGTTCGCACGCACGCGCCCACGCACTCCGGTTCTGACGCTCCTACTGCCATCGCTCCACACACACCACGCACACTGTCACCTTTCCCACCAACTCCCACCCACTCTCTGTCTCTTACTCTCTCGTGCCCCTGTCCTCGCCCATCCCTGCCAGCGCCCGCTCCCGCCCGGCCCCACTCGCACCGCCACCCCCGCGCCTCCCCAATGCCCGCCACCACAGCACCACTGCTCCGCGCTTGCGCCCATGCCCGCGCCCGCCACCGCGCCCGCCACCAGAGAGCGTGGAGAGGCTCACAAGCACCGAGCACAAGTGTCTCCTCGGCACCTTGCTGGCACCTGCCGCTGCCTCGTGCGGCACCCTGGCCACCTGCCAGGCGCCGGCGGCCTCCGTGTTAGGCTCGCACATCAGCCTCAACCACCGACTTCCACAGCCCGCGCGTTGTGCTCCTGGCACAACAAATAGAATAGTGCAAAATTTCTGTTTGATCTTGGTGTCTTCGCAACCAGTACTATATCACCGGAGTTTGCAAACACCGGGCCAATAAACACGAGCAGTGATTGTCGTCTGGCCCAATCAACATTCCTCTCTCACGCAATGGCCCTCATGAGCAGGCGCGGTGGTGCGGGCGCGGGAGGAGCGGCGCGGTGGTGTGAGCGCGGGCGCGGGCGTGTGCGAGCGCATTGAGCGTGAGAGTGCGAGTCAGTGAGTCAGTGAGTGAGAGTCAGAGAGTGAGTGTGGGAGTTGGCGTGGGAAAGGTGACGGCGTGTGTGCGCGTGCGTGCATGCGTGCGTCCCCGAGCGATGGGCAGGAGGAGCGTTGGCGGCGTGGACTCGCGTGTGTGAGCGAGGAGTGCATCCAGCGGGCGGCCCTCTCCCGTACTGGCAACGCCGCCCACGAGAACCACACCCAAGCTGATACGCAAAGTACTGCACCGAGAATGTGAAGAAGAAAAAACGAACGACGACTAATTGCTGTTGAACACTCGCTCTTGTATGCTCTGGCATGCCTGACGGCGAGGGGGAGTACGGGAGATATCTGCTCTTTGTTCGTCGTAAAGATCGGGCAGCGGCACCTTTCTCCTTTCCTGTGGCGGTCTCCCTCTGGTCCAACTGAGCCCGACCGTGGCGCTCGTCACTCCGCTTGGGGATACTGAATGATGCGTAGCATGCAGTAATAATGGTTGGGCTGACGAATAGTGGCATTTATTGGGCCGGTGTTAGCGTTGCCGACCGACATTCACAGATTTGGCGCCAGCGAGCAAGAGATGGAACGACCCTGTTTTTTTTAACGTCAAGATGGAAGCCGAAATCAAGTAGAGGCGTAGATGTATAGAAAATAGAGAGTTGATTTTTGATGATGATGATGATAAGAAGAAGAAGAGATACTGCGTCACCACGAAGGAGGAGAGGTACGCTTTGCGCAAAGCATAAGCAGAGGTACGTGTTATTCTTAGCATTCTCTTCATCTCTCCTTTTCGCTTTCGGCAGGTCCCCCCTCCCCCGCTTCGCGGCCGCGCCACGATGATAAACTCATTAAAAAATCTTTTTTAATTGAATTTGCGCTCTCTCGTTTTTAACACAAGAGCGCGCTGGTTGGTCAGCGCCGATTTGGGTAAGAAGGTCGGTGGCCGGTTTCTGCTCCGGGGCATGGACGTTGGGGCCGCCGCCGCGTCTTTGTTCTTCTTCATCGTACACTTGACCAACACCAACTCACCTACATCACCATCCAACAAAGATGAAGCTTGGACAGCAGCTGGCGGCCTTGTTGGCCCTGCTGTTTCTCTCCACCTTTGTCATCGTTCGTGTGAGCTTTGTTGATGAAGTTTCTCTTCCGGTTACTTCAACTTCGACTTCATCTTCATCTTCATCTTTCAACATCAACCATGCCAGCTCATCATTTCCAACTGCGTCAACGCACGAGTTGGAGCAGCAAATTACCAGTTCGTGGGGTGGCCAAGGCCTGCTCCTTCTCCTGCTGGTAATTGTTGTGGCAGG